>CAEFZX010027109.1:0-71512 GCA_903066825.1 Alfaro cultratus
GATTACTGGATTTGAAATAGCAACGCGTTAGATTACTCGTTACTGAAAAAAGTGCTCCGACGTCAGTAACGCGTTACTTCGTAACGCGTTACTGACAACACTGGTCATAATTAATCATTTCTGTATTTCTCCTGCTTCTGTCTGCCTTATCTGGTCCTACTGGAGTAAAAAACTGCTTGGATTTTCTCCAGGGTGGGAATGTGTCTCAGCACTCCCCTGGGAGGAAAATGGCTATATTTGCATGCTCATTAGTATTCAATATTTTCTTTAAAAAATCGGATGGTTTGAACAATTTTTGGAAAATGAGAACATTTCTCACAGCTGGGTTTGTTCCTGCATGTCAAAACTTGTGTTCTTGGTTCTTTCTCATTAATTTTTCTGTCACGTAGGCTTCTCCCTGAGGTTTGATGATGAAGATAGTTTTCAACACACTTCCAACAAGAAAACAAGAACAGAGGAGAAAAATTACCTCACGTCATTTTATTCCTGTTAGCTTAAAAACTGACGGCAGTTTCAGTATCAAGTTCTTCCTTCTTTATGCTTAACTTCACTAAATAATGAAACTAAAATAAATTGGCATCATTTATTATCATTATACAAAGCGCATTGAACAAGTTATTGTTTTTCTTAGTAAAAATACTTCTATAAGAATATTTGTACAAAATTCACCCCAGATGTCATTAACAACCCAAGTCCATGCATTAATTTAAGAATAATTAAGTAAAATAATGCATAGAAAATGTGTTGGACAACATAGAAAGTCAAGAAAAAAGCTCAAAAATCACCTTTTATCAGGTCTGACTAATATTGATTTAATAATTTATTCTGCAGTGAGAATGAGAAACGTTTTCTCATTACTCAACAAACATGATGGGTCAAACCAAGAAGCTCTTAAGAACTTCACAACCTCATTATTGCAAAACTTATTTCTTTGAAACTTAATTTCAAAGAAATATCCACTCAACTGCAATTGCATAACTTACAGTGCAAAACCTCCACTAGTAAAGAAAACCCATGATAAATATCTTTTAACGTTTTCTACAGAGTATTTAGGGAAGCCAATTAAATATTAAGAGAAGACAGGTTTGCAGGAGGATCTGGAGTGAATATCACTCCAAAAACACCGAAGAACAAGAAGATGTGAGGTTGTTTTTGAGCATAAAGTGCTAGGAAACATCAGATAATTAAAGAAAGTATGATGGGAGGCATGTAACTGCGTGTTTTTCATTAAAGAGGTGAAGATGGAACTCACATGAAAACTCTTTCTTGGTTGCAGAGAAAGAAAAAAGCTGGAGGCTTTTCTACTAATGCTGGTAAAATTCAGTAAGTGTGTTATTACTTATTCCCCGTATCATCAGAGTTGAAATTGTGGAATGATTTGTTTTGGTCTCATTTTTGTGTGTGGATTGCTTGGTTTGCTACTGACCTCTGGTGTAAATTTCATGTCAATGTCGTTATTAAAAATACACGTTTTAATAAAAAAGTTAACACCTTTAATACTTCTATCTATTTAAGTGAATTTTGAAGGTGTGTAGTTGTAAATGACCTTACTAGTATTTTGTGTTTCCTCATGTAAATAAGGAGTATTTGTTGACATGACAGCCGATGCTTTTATTTTGAAAGGGCTTGAAAGGGCAAGGTGGTAAAGCTGCAGACAACTAACTGACAACTAACTGCTCAGTCATTGCACAGAGAGAGAGAAAGAGCGCACAGGTCGGAGTTATAATGTATTGTAAAACATAATTAAAGCACATAAGGTAAAGGATTCATATGTTAAGGTAAAAGGTTAGAACTACACTGTTTGAGTTAATGGTATTTTATTTGTATATTTTGTAGCTCTTACGATGTGTTTACATACAAAGGACTGTGAACCATCAGTTTGAGAGACCATCCTTTCAACCGAGACGCTATAGTGGTTGACAATTAGGTTCTCTTCCGCTCTGGATTTTGCACGACAACCAAGGCCACAGTCCCCTCATTCCTCTGCCACTCGTACCTATAAAGGAAACATAAATTACATGTTTGTACCAGAATTTCTACCAGAATCATGCTAGTTTTACTCTCATTACTTATTTGTCAGATATCAACCTAAAGCACAAACGTATTTGCATTTTGCCTGCCTGGGGCACTTTGCCTGTTGGGGCATTCAGGTGTGTGCAACATAATACCAAGGAAACATCACAAATGCTCATATTCCTACTCATCAGTGTCTGAGACAGTTCCAATGAATTTGTGGTTCGTCAGTGTGGTGAGAAATAATTTAATTCTCAAGAACAACCAAATTGCGCTTGTTCTCGATTGTCTTCTTTTTAAAGGGTTGGCAGCAATGGGAACTACTAATCTAATTCAACTTGGTGTTTATTATTTATTGTAAAAACAGCAGACCTCAGCATGCTAAATGTCAATGTATATGAAAAATTAGAGGTGCTCCAATTTGTTCCTTCTGGAAAATCATCAACCTAGCTTAAGTAAAATCTCAAACTCAATAATGGAAAATAATTTGTTTTTCACACTTTTATAATGGTTTAATGTAATGAAAGTCATTATCTTTGGAAAACAGCAAATTAGCACCAACACTTTTGCCGACTGCCAAGCGTAATGCTGCAGGGGTGATGACTTGGAGATGTTTTGTAGTCCAAGGATGTAAATTTGAGGATATATTTGATTTAATTTGTAGTAGTACTACAGTCAAATTTAAAGGTTCTTTGATATTTCCAACATGCTTGTCTAAAACTGTGCTTTTCCATCTATTTGATGAGTTAAAAATCTCTTGCAGAGGCTCTAGTAGGGATCAAGTGAACAGCACTGCTTCAATTCATTCCAGTTTATCTATGTTAAACCCACAGATAAACAGCACAGAAAATAGAAGCAAAAACCTACAATCAACAAAACAAATACAAATGCAAAATGTTATAACAGCAGGAAATAGAAGCAAAACGCACAAATGAGAGCAAGTATAAAAAGCTGGAAAGTGCTCCAGACCACTAGGGGGAGTCGTATGGTTTCAGGCCCCCAGTAGAGATTGGATGTTATAATTTAATAGGCTTTACAGAAGAAAGTTGGAGGAAGAAAGAAAAAGTCTGTTATGCTTTGTGACTTTCTCAAACACACAATATTTTACAATAATACAGAATTTATTTATGCTGGTAATATTACTTACTCCAGACTCACCCTAGTGGTTTGGAGGACTTCTGTTTTGTGGAGTGAGTTTTCAGCATTTTGTGCTTGTTGTTTTTGCTATTTATGACATTTTCTCATTTGCTTCCATATCCTGTGGTTGCAGCATTTGTTTTGTTTGCATTTGTTTTGTTGGTTGTAGGTTTTTGCTTCAGTTTTCTGTGACTCTGGCATATTTTTTGCAGTGTTTGTTTTTTTGTTACATTTGTTTTTTGTGTTTGTGTGGTTTTCCCTTTGCATCATTCATGTTTGCAGAGTATTTTGCCATTTGCAGTGCCTTTGTACCTGTTGGCCACCATATAATACAGTTTAATCTGTGACTATGTACATATAACTTAGTAATATTTCTACAATATCTAGAGAGTTCAAAGTACAGTGTCAAAATCCCAGATACATCATACATCAACCATCAGCAGATGGCTGCTCATACTGTTCCTGGTACTTTTGGAGGTTTATTCCTGTTAAAAAGTAGGCATTCCTTTCCACTGTCGCCACATACTTGATTGGACTGATGGAAAGTTGGTGAAACTTGAAATCAGTTTTTGTGTTTTGTCCTAATTTCCACCCAATTAGCCAACACATTCTGTCAAAATCAGAATCAACATCCATTTAAAGTTGCATCAATGTAATTCTGAGACCCGGAAAGCACCAGATTATTTGTATTTTTAATATTATTTATTAAAATTGACTCACTGGGTCTGTTCGGGGATGAGCAAACTATCTCCTGAAGTCAAATTAAACGACTGCTCCGCCATGGTCACTGTTGAAGATCCCTCCTGGGAGAGACAGAGAGAAGATGTGTTGGTAGGATTAGCTGTTAGGAGCTTAAGGTGGTTATTAGAGGAGTTGGGACAGGAAGTGTGTACGTGCCATTTGCCAAATCCACAGATCAGTTTGCTGGGCTGACGTCTCTGTAAGTCCAGGTCCAAACACCATTGCCTGTCAAAGACAAAGAAATAGAGAATCTTGTTTTATTCATTATTATTATTATTATTATTATTATTATTATTATTATTATTATTATTATTATTATTATTATTATTATTATTATTATTCTGTTTGTACAGATGCACTAGTCCAGACATCTTAGTTTGATTACCAGGAAGTCTAATACTTTGTTATTATTGAGATAGGTTTGTTGTAATATAACCAACCAAACATAAAACAAAAACATGAGCCTTTAATCTTAAATAAATAAAATTTCTGCTGGATTGTTTTGGTGAATCCAATATTCTGACCTGCAGAAACATGCAGCTTCTAGCACTCCCTCAAACATGCAGAGGAAGCACTAAAACTACAATTTGTCTGTAATTAGACACTTGCTTTTAACTCCTGAAAGTCAAGCTTTACAATGTAAAAGGCAGCTTTCAACTTGCAGGCTTTATAGATGTGATGCGAGACAGAGAGAACAGATTTAGTTTATATTCACCCTATTTAGGCTTAGAGATAAAAACAATACATACAACCAAGTCCTAATTAGGGGTTTTAATTTATTACTGCTAGTAATAAATTAAATATCATTTTTCACTCATTAAACTAATACTAATACTGACATAAATATGAATATATTTCATTGAAATCTAATGTGAAAGACTGAAACAAAGAGATATACAATTGTGAAATAGAAATATAAAATTATATATGATTCAAAACATTTTTGACAAATTCAGTTATTAGCAGTAAAGGGAGCTGAATGCTTTTTTTTTTACTTTTTAGTGTTTTATTTGTTCAATTTTTTTTAATCACGTATCAACTTCACAAAGCCACTTTGTGTTGGTCTTTCATATTAAACTCCAATTAAATATATTTATGTTTGTGGTTGTAATGTGACAAATTATGGGAAAGTTCAAGGGGTGTGAATACTTTTGCAAGCCGTTTTATCAAAACTATTATTAGAAGGGATAAAACAGGCTTACATTATGATTCTGGAATAGCCTTTTCAATGCGCCAACCTCAATATATTGAAACTGTGTGCTAATCTCTGATTAAAAACCAGGTCTGAACCCAACCAATTTTAATGAAATATTACCAATTACCTACAAAAGTGTGGTTGTATTTTAGGCCAGAAATATCTCAGAAACTTGTTGAGGCTACAAAACCCAAGTAAGTGAAGTTCAGCTTGCTAAGAGACATTTAACCAAATAAGAGAGAGATTATTTGGATCTATCTGAGCTTATATGTGACAAAGATTCAAACTTTGTGAACTCAATTCTTGTTTGTTTGTGTATGTATCCATTTTAATAAAACAATCTGTCTTTACAGAAAGCTAAAACGTTTATGTAACAGAGTGACACCTCCTACCTCTGTCTCAAACTGAGCTCCAAAGATGTTGATGGTTCTGCCGTTAGCCAAAGATGGCCTCTGTTTGTTAAGCCAGTCCTTGAAGGAAAATGGTGTCATCACATTCATGGTGTTCATCTGGAACGGAGGCTCTCTGAAAACTTCATCTGTTCAACCGAAAACAAAAATGGCAGCAGTTTATTCTTTAGAAATTAAGGAGTGTTCATATTAGACATGTGGAAGGAGAAAGCGGAAAGCTCACTTGGATCCGGTTTTCCCGTCTTAGCCTGGTTTGATGCCATAAATCTGTGATTGATAGATCAGCCGACATCATAAGCTTCAATGAATCCTGATGAAATGAAAGTAGAAATGTGTCTCACTCTTTGATAATCGGAACCAGTTGTGTCCCCAGATTCTCGCAGTAGAACCATCTCTCGAACAGGATGTCAGTGGTGTTCTCCACGTAGTACCTACAAGAAGCAACAGGTACTGGTGACACCGAGGCACCTAAAAACGCCCAAAACTGTGAAAAACTGAAGCTACGACACGATGTGTCAAGTTGAACAAGCACAGCAAAAACACAAAACCTTACTTTGTAATTTTAGTCTAGTTTCTAGTGCAAATATCTTATTGTGTTTGAAATAAGACAAACTTACAAGTAACTTTTTAGCAATTCTTTAGAAATTGGTAATATTGATGATAAGTCCTTAATATTGATGAAAAAGTACTTATTCTATTGGCAGATAAATTAACTTATAACATGAGAAAATGTCTTGTTATTAGTTAAATAATCTATATCTTGCTAAAAAGTTACTTATGAGTTAGTTAGTCTTATTTCAAGTTTCTAAGATATTTGCACTAGAAATTAGACCAAAATTACTTGGTAAGAGTTTGTGTTTTTTCAGTGTGCATACATATATTTGAATGTGAATAATTTTGAGACTGTATTAGAAAAGTAGGAGTTGAAGGTGAGTAGAAGAAGAGAGGTGAACCTCAGGCAGTCAGTTTCAGTCAGCAGTCGCCTTCGCTCCACCACCAGTCCAACGGTGTTGGCCTTTCTCTGCGGAGAGTGGGGGATTCGAGCTGGGAGCAGAAACATCTAAAAGTGAAGAAAAAAAAATCATGCAATGAGGCAACGTTTATAATTCAAGTGTGTTTTAATGCTCTACAAAGAGAAAAGACAGATTTCTGTTCCAGATGTTGGTGAAACGTCAGCGCTTACCTCGCCTTCTTTGATGTGTACGTCCCTGTGGACGCCATTTTCAATCACCTTTAGACACATGTCTCCCTTCAGCTGGAAAAACAACTATTTCAAACAGAAAAAGACAAGAAATGGGTTAAATGTCGTTCTTTAAAGGCTGCAGTTGCCCAATCTGGAGACAGTGGTGAACATGAACACATCAGATTTGACCTTTCACATGCAAAAACTGCTTTCCTCCACCTCCCCTCAAAATGTCCTTGCTAAACCTTTTAGCTTTAGCCACTTATTCTACATTACTGACAAGCTGAACTCTCCGAGATATGAATGTTACTATACAAAAGAAATATTTGGTCTGACGGTTTATCCATGCATATTAAAGAAATCTTTAAAATATACTAAATATTTATTGATTAAACTCTGTGAATCTTTGTTTATTTATTGGAGTGATTGTACTCAATCATGAGGACAGAGTAATAAATTATTGACATTTTTTATCTTTGAGAGTCAGAAGAATGTAAAATAATACATTTTTATTATTTACTGTCCAATGGGACATTTTCAATAAGGTTGGGTGATATGTAATTTTTTTTCATACCACATCCAATTTTAAAAAAAAAGAAATTACAAATGAAAAAAAAATATTTTAAATTTTTTTTTAATTTCAATTATCCATTAACTGCAAGAATGTAGTTATAATAGTAGCAAAATAAAGATGCAATTTTACCAAAAGAAGATCTTAAAATTAAGAGAAAAAGCAATGGAATAATTGGTTATTAAAATAACTGATAGTTTCATCTTTGCTGCAAACTTGTCCTTGCAGGGTCATTGAGTGAAAAGCAGGATATACCTTGGTCAGGTCACAGTCCATTGCTAGACAACAACACAGAGACATAAGACAACCATTCACATTCCTTAGGACGATTTAGAGGGATCAATTAACCTAACAGTCATGTTTTTAGACTGGAGGAAGCTGGAGTACCCAGAGAGAACCCATACATACACAGAGAGAACATCCAAACTCTATTCAGAAAGGCCTCAGATCGGGATCTGATGCCAGCTGCACCACTCTGCTGAATACAGTCAATCAACAGGGACTGTTGAAATTTTCCAGTCATCTCTGAGTTGTTTTTGGAAAATGTTACAAATTACGATTGACTAAGTTTGCAAGTCTAGACAGCAAAGGACTCCACCAACAAGAAAGACCCAGTTAAAGATTATTAGGGACACTGTGCCAAAATACACACTCTCAGCATTTCAGCTGCAAGGTGGAGTTTGCCCAGGTTCATGGGAGATAAGGTAATGATACGGGAAAAGGAGACGCTGAATCAGGCTGTGTGAAAACAGCTATGGTTGTATTTATGTACTTTTTAAATCCTACCTCCTCCCCTTCCTCTATATGATAATCCTTCCTGGTGTTAGGACCCCCAACAAACATGATGAGCAACTGGGAAAAGTGCCTGAGAAAAACAGAAATTGAAAGCAGTCATGTGGTTGCTGCATGTTCACATGTCTGGTGTAAACGTCCCAAACAAATCAATCACTCCAACAGATTTTACTGGCTAAAAAACAATTAGCAAAGCATGTTACTTACATCAGCTTGTTGCACACTGGTGGTAGAAAAGCGTCTTGGTTTTCAGCTATCCAGTTTTCCACATTGACCAGAGGAATTTGGCCGCTCATTTTTTCTAAATGACAAGCTTTGGATTTTGCAGCAGGAAACTATTTGACTTCCTTTTCTGATAAATGTTTAAATGAGGCGATATGAACAGTGCAAAATGCAGAAGTAGGACAAGTGGGAGTTAGACAGTGAGGGAGGAGCTGTCCTGTTCTCTCTTTTTTTTTTGTACACAGGTGAAAGTTCACCAGTACTTTCGTAATCAGTAATACAATACGGTCCTGCAGTAACTGAAGATACTTACAGGAAAACTTTCAAATTATTTTAAATATTTTTTAATATTTAAAATAAATAAATATTTTTATTTTTTTTCTGTCTTTATTATGAAACGTGCTGTTTTTGATGTTTTTTTTGGTTTTTAACTATTGGCTTACACATATAAAAACAATATAACTTGGAATTATTAAGACATGTCATCTGAAAATGCAAATAAAACTTTTTGCTGTCTCATTTTATTATAACCTATTGTGAGGATTATTTTTATACTTTGTGATAGGAAGAGATCCGACAGATTTGAAGAGATTTGAAGATGTCTAAATAGTCTTGCAGATCTCTAAGGACTAAGATCACCTTAGTGAGTTAAAAGTCTAGATAAAAAGATATAATTTTATCTATTTATTTTTAAAAGTGTCTTTGGAAAACGTGTGAGAGCGTTTCACAATATTTTGCACACATATTATTGTTCAATAGTGGTGAAACTGTTGGCTGAAATAATTTCTCCATTGTCTCCACTAGAGGAAGCTGTTTTATACAGTATGTATTACTTCAGAGGCTTTTGTGAAAAACTTATTACATATAAGGAGGGATGGAAATAACAGCTTTATTCATAGACAATTAAAGATATAACAAGACAGCAAAATTGTAGACAAAATTCTACAATGAGAATACTACAGACAATAGCTCACTTTCTTCTTTTTTTTTTTTTTAGAGTAAATTAAAACAACGGAACATATGTTACACGGATTGCTGTCGATAAAAGCAATGAATTTGATATATTATGCATTAGAAATAAAGCTTTTTCTCGTCAAATACTTTTTAAATTTAGATTATTAATGTAGTTATTACTGTTCAATCGTTTAAATCACAGTTTGTTTCACTTTTAAAATGCAAATCCTTTATGTGAAAGTGGAACAAATTTGTTTATCCGTAAAAAAAAAAATCTACTTAAATTTGTTTACACGAAAAGCAACACTGTTATTCAATAAATGACCGTTAAAATAGAGCTTTAAAAGAATTTTCAAAAAAACAAAACATGCTCGTTACGTAACAGCGTCAGTCTGACGTGATCACGTGATCTGTGGCTCTAGGCGAGGCGGTGCCTCTTGACGGTGGTTGTTCAGCGTGGTGCGCGCAGACGTCGGGCAACAAACACCGTTACATTTGTAGTTTGGGATCTAAAAATAACCCACAACAGCACTTAAACGCGTGCTTGGCTCGCTACCATTTGTCAAGAGTCTGCTTGGGGTTGGAGGATAAATTAGATATGAATGTTCCTGCGGGATTTCGAGCGGATTCGTTAGCTCCCAAGTAGTGATTCCGGTTCAGTGGGAAGGTTTGAACTGTTCTCTGAAAAGTGACCATTGTTGAAATCAGGTCGAAGCTGTTGTCATCCCCACTGGCTGACTTTCTTGGCTTTTTTTTTTTTTTTACGGATTTAAAACAAAAAACAGTGCAAGCTTTTTAGTGTCATGAAAGAAATGTCAAGGTAAGTCATGCATGCGGGACGGTTTGTACTTTCTGAGCGGGTTTTCTGCTCGCGTTCATGAAGAATAGGCTAAAAGCTAATGCTAGCCAGCTGTCACAACAAGGCCTGCAGCCGCCGTTTGCTGCTTATATTCTTTGTTGTTTCTAAACTTTTGCTAAAATGAATACATACACGTTAATGGTTTTTGTTTAGGTAAATGTAAAATGCTAATGACTTTAACCGGAAAGAGGTTAATTAGTTAAAGCACCGCTTCCGTATCGGCCAGCAAAAACTTGCCAACCTGCTAAATTAGCTAATTTGTTAGCTCTTCCAACCTGTTTGTAGCCTCTCAGCTAGCAGCCTGACTGAGGTTCAGATTTAAACTTTTTGTGCCATTATTTTGTTAAAGCCACTCTCAAACTGTTGAAATGTACAAAAATGTAATAGTTTAAGCTTGTTGGTGAAGTGATACTAATTTCGCTCATTGCTGTCAGTGAAGAGTTTGGAGTTTTCCCGGCAATAAATCTCAAACTGATCAACTTAAAATGCTAGCAGCCTCCAAACGGGAGACATTCAATAAGTTCTAAATTGAAATAGTAAGCCAAAACAAGCCATAGCTTTTCATTATTACAATTTTTAAATCAATTGTTACGTGCAGTTTTTGTATCAAAACAAATTATTTCATTACGTTTTGTAAATGATGCCAAAATCATGTATATAGGTTACAATTAAAATAGTTGTCTTTTAAAAATATAAAATTCTGAGTTTATTAGTGTTTTTGAAATCTGAGCTGTTATGTCAAGAAAGTGTTCTTAAAGCTAATTATTTTTAACTTTTCACTGATTATGACAAATATGTTAGTCAATTTTAAATATAACATTTTCACAATTAAAAATTGAAGCAAAAAAACATCCTGCCATCAAATTTCTTCAGCCACAGACATGGCTGAAGAACCCAATAAATGTCGTTTATTGTATCACGACATTAAATGTTTAATGAATTATGATTGCTAAAACGTGGAAAATCCAAATATCGTGAATAGCAAATTCTTGTAGTTGTATGTCAAAACATATCATTTTAAATATTAAAATGTCTTTCATTATTTCATATTGGGGTAATTTATATAGGCTAAAAATAAAGACATTTGCATTATTTTCTAATTTGAACTTCTGGGATGATTAATGTCACTCAATTTACACTGATATCACAAATTGGGAAAATTAGTTAATTCAGTTGTGATATTTCTTTATTCACATGCTTATTAAAGTAG
This sequence comes from Alfaro cultratus, assembly GCA_903066825.1. Lineage (NCBI taxonomy): Eukaryota > Metazoa > Chordata > Actinopteri > Cyprinodontiformes > Poeciliidae > Alfaro > Alfaro cultratus. Next base: position 11,288 of record CAEFZX010027109.1, read on the forward strand.
CAAACTTTAATAAGTTTGCTACTTATTAAAGTAGCAAACTTTAATAATTTAAAGTTTGCTACTTTAGATTATTGTAGTTCAAATATTACAGGGAGCTTCTGAAAACATTGTATATAGTTTTTGCCAAAGTAAATTCTGAAAATTAGACTATGTATTTTTTTGATACCACACTTTGCTTGGGCTAGAAAAGCACATGCTCACTTCTTTATTCAGTTGATTATTTTTTACATGCATGTTTATTTGTGTGGCACAGTTAAGCACTATGGCAATTAAAAGTCGACTTTGTAACCGCCTTTATGTGGTTCTGAAGGTTCAAGTCTGAGTCCATCACTGCACCCAGATTTCAAGCCTGATCTCTAGTTTCTATTTGTAATTACTGAAGCTGTGTTTACTCCTCTGTAGATCCAAATTAATAAATTGAGTTAAAACTTTTAGCAAATAATTTAGTTCATTAAAACATTAAATTCAGCAGCAGGTTCACTGATGGTAAAAAACAGAAAACTAAACACGGCTATGCTTACCACATTTCTCATGGACGTGTCTTGTCTTGATCAAAAACAATTCTTAGGAATCAAAACTATTCTGCAAATAATGTGGAGAAGATCTCACATTTAGTAAGTTTTTCCCTGTTGGGAAATATCAGTTATTCACTAAATGTCTCAAAACTCCTCTTTATATAATAATAATAGTCACTATAATCACTTTATGAAGAAAAGCCTAAAACAACCATTTCTGAACACTAACTTTCCATCAATTATTGCTTTTCATTTACATCTCTAGGCTGGGAAAACAAACTAAAGCCAACTAAAATTCCTCATTGTTGCTGTTATCTCGTGTTTCTTTTCTACAGAAAGGAAAAATCTGTTCATCGCAAATCAAAGTTTTATAGACATCTCTTCTAAAAGCTGAAATTTGGTTGAATTGTTGCCATGGTGCAAGTGAAGCGTGTCAGAATCTCTCTCAAATGTTGATAACAAAATGTCTTGATTTACTTAGAAGTCGCAACTTGTTTTGTTCAAGCATTGGAAACCTGATTAAGGAGTAATTTACTGTGTGTTTTATTTTTATTTTTTTCTCTCTCGCAGCTCCATGCCTGGTGGGCAGCAGCCTCAGAAACACTTTGGTATCACCTCTGCTATTAGCTTGGCTCCCCCACGAGAAATAGACCATTTGTACACCAAGAAACTCTGTGACGCTATGAAACCTTTCGGTGTTTTTGAGGACGAAGAGGAGCTGAACCACAGGTTGTTACTTTAAACCACATTAGTCCATTCTTCAGTCTAATCCTGCCACAATTAATCAATTAGAAGTTGATTGTTTTCATTCTGATATTTTATTGTAGGGCAATTTTGTTCAAGATTTCACAATCCATTTTATTTATGGTTTTGGTTGTGTGTAGGTTTTTATTTTTCCTTTAGTCATTATTTTTGGTTGTTATATTTAGGCCTGTCGCCATTAAAAAATTTGCTGGACGATAAATTGTCATAAAAACTATTGCGTTGACGATAACATTATATTTTGACCACTTTCAAGTAATGCATGTTTACTCTCTCAAAAGTCAGTAAACTTTCATTTTGTGAAGAATAAATCTTTTTATAACCAAACTTTTGTTTTGTACTGAAAAGCCAAGTTTGTTGCACACAAACCAGCTTTTAATTTATTAAATAAATTAATTGATATTTAATTCATTTATGTAATTTATTTCTTAATTTGTTCAACTTAGCCTAGACTCATTTAAAAAATTATTTGGATTTACAATAAAAAAAAAAAAAAATCCCTTTTCAAAAAGAATTGGGATACTTTTTTTGCTTGATTACATTTTTATTTAATTTTTTTTCTTGGCCCATGATAATTTTTAACTTGGCAAAACGTTTGAACGCCACTGCATTATGATGTCTCTGTAAACAAAATTTCCCTTAAAAATATCAATTAGAATGGAAATTTTCAAGCTCGTTTGTAAATTTTTGTGTGATTAATTGCTTATTGCAACAGGCTTAGTCATGTTTTTTATATTTAAAATATCTTTGAGTTACAAAATTAAACTTTATCGATCCTTAAGAAAGTGAACTTGCATTATTATGTCATCAAATAATTACTTGAAAGTGGTGTCAAAACAACATTATTGTTTATCGCAATAATTACCGGGGAAATTTATCGTTTAGCGATATTTGTTTTTGTAAAAAAGAAAAACATTAAAAAGCCAGCCAAAATAATTTCTCATGTTAATAAATGTTAAATGTTTTTGGTTAAATGCTCATTATCAATTGTCCTTTGCTGTAAGTGTTCACACTTAAAAATGGCAATTCTGCAGATTTTTAATTTAACAATTTAAGTCTTTTTTTTATACAGTATTAAAAATACATTAAAAGATGCAAATAAATAAATGTCCTTTTTTAAATAAGAAATTAAAACATTTTATACTCTAAATTTCAATAGTGTAGCATAAAACTAAAACTGTACCACTTGATTTTTGGCTCAAACGTGTTTTTGTCAATGCCAAATTACACTTAAAACAGCAGTTGACCAAAGTGTGTCACAATTAACACCGTCATAACATAAAACAAATATTGAAGCTATAAACATAAAATACAGAAATATTAAACATAAAACGGAAAACAAATTGAATAAAAGTATAAATAAAAACAGCAACTCAAGCTGACAAAATTTACAAAGGTTTTAATGCAAAATGTATATTTTTTGTGTACAGTTTTGGATTATTTGTTGCTTTGAAAGTTAATTTTTTCCCACCAAATGCCTTTTTTTCCCCAGTCTTCATACTCCATTTAACGATTAATCGTTTACCAAATTAGTTGACTATTATTCTAGTAATCGATTAATAGGATTAATCGTTTCAGCAGTCGCTGCATCACTGCCTATCAACGCATCGTTTGAGTTCTGCTTTGCCTAGAGTTGGGTTGTGAAGGTAACCGGTCCAGGAGGGAAACCCAGATATATCTCTTTCTCTCTCTCTAGCGACACTCTGTCGCTCATATCTGGGAGAACCACGGGTGATTTCAGGTCGGCAGAAATATAAAATCTGTCTGATCTGGGGTTTCTTTCCTGTGTGACTTGCTTGGAAAACCTCCAAAGGGAAACTCCCAGGAGGCTTTGCAGGAGCAGTGGCTCCACTCTCACCTGAACACATGTGGATAAATTATTATTATTATTTCTGAGACGTCTTGTCACAATAAATAATTAATCACACTATAAATTAAAAACAACTCAATAATTTCAATTTGTATAGTTTATCGTTTTTCTCTTTTCTCTCTTTCTACCAAAAACTGGTTGGTAAAAGTCTTCAGTCTGGTGCTTTTGTCTTAACTAGCCCCCTTTTTAAAGGATAATTTTATGTACTTCTCTTGTTTTGTTTATTTATTTAAGATATTTAAAATATCTTCCACTTCCAGTGTTAAATGTTCATTAAAATTTAAAGTTTATTAATCTTTGAGACTGTGTTCTTGCATTATATTATTTGAAAATGGTTTCAAAACAACAATATCGTTTATTTCAATAACCCCTGGGACAGTTTATGGTCTAGTGAGATTTATCGTGACCGGCTTCTTTCTGAGTAACATTTCTTTTCTAAACTACATTACTGCTCAGAGTTTAGGGTAAAACCCTATTTTTTTTTTTATTTTTTTTTACATGAAAATGTTGTCCTACTATACAGTGATTTATTTTTGTTGTTGCAACAATTTTCACCCTGTTAAATTGACTTAAAAAAGCTAATTTATTCCCATCTACATGTTTGGTAAAATAGCTGATTTTGTAAAGATGCCCATGCTGAACTTCTGTTTCTCCTTTCAGACTCGCTGTTCTTGGGAAGTTGAATAACTTAGTTAAAGAATGGATCGCAGAGATCAGTGAATTAAAGGTACGTCTGTCTGTTTCTCGGATGCTGATACCGTGAGCTCTGCCATCGTTTTCTCTCACTAATCACTGTTTCTGTCCTGCAGAACCTTCCGCCATCTGCTATTAGTTGTGTTGGAGGAAAGATTTTTACATTTGGTTCATACAGACTTGGAGTTCACACAAAAGGTACGTCGTTATGGCTGTGGATAGTTAAAGCTAAAGCCCTAGGGTGCTGCGTTGCTTTGTTCACAGGTGCCAAACTCGAGGCTTGTGGGCCAAATCCGGCCCGCATAGCTTTTTATGTGGCCCTCTAGATTCTAGACTAAGCACTAAATGTGCTTAAATAATATGTTATCAATCAAATCAATTCACTTTTTATCTGTTTACTTCCAAATTATATCAGTCAGTCCCTCCAGTTTCTTGAGAATTATTGTGGTAATTCACGCAAAATCAACAAATCCCCGCACATTTTTGAGCGAATACATAATTTTGAGTTTATTGCAGATTTTTCTCAAATTATTAAAAAATTTTTTTACTTGTGCTAAACAGCTGCTTCAGCCTTAATTGCTGTCAGATTATAGTCCATGATCTATACTTTGAGTAATAAAAAGTCGCATTTACTGTCATAAATGTGCAAATATTTTCAAATTAATTCCACAAACACTTTGATTTTTTATTGCAAAAAATCACAAAAAGAATCACATAATTCTGGATGGACTGAAAAGATGTTCAACATTATTTAATTTTAAGAATTTATTAATATTTTAACAGGTTTTATCAATACATTTTGGCTCAACCGGTCCTTTAAGTGCCTTCATGATGAAAACGAAAATGAGTTTGATACCCTTGCACTCATTCAATTCACATTAATTTATATTCTACTTTATAATTTATATTATATTTATATCCTGCAGATACAGAGGAGGCGGTTAATTCTTTGAAATCAGAAAGTATTTAAAACACAAGAACTGAAGTTGAACACAGTGCTGTAATGTTTTTTTTGCCATCAAAGCAGATATTTTAGCTCGAAAGATCAAAGTGCTCATCTGTTATCGGTTCTTTATGACTTTGCGGTGAAAAGGGATGGAGCATTCAGCCAGAGTTATAAGCAGGCGTCTGACTCCATTGTGTTTTTAAAAGCTCAGTTTGTCGGCTCATTAGAAGCTCTGGCCTGCTTTGTTAGATTCTTTTGTTCTTGTGTTTTTGTGGTCAGTGAGGACTAAACCGTTTGTGGCCATCTGCTCAGAAAAACAACACGAGCAACTGCAAAAGGTCAAATATATGCATGCAAAACTCACCTACAGCTCTGGAAAAAATGAAGAGCCCACTGCAGTGAACCCCATTGAAAACCTGGTTATTCCACCAAATATTGATTTCTGAACTCTTCCTGAGTTAAAACATTAGTATTGTTGTTTCTAAATGAATATAAACTTGTTTTCGTTGCGTTATTGGAGGTCAGAAAGCACTGTATCTTTTTCGTTAACTTGACCATTTCTCATTTCCTGCTACTACTAAATTTTTGCTTTGTATTTTAGGAGACATGTTGTCAGTAGTTCATAGAATAAAAGAACAATGTTCATTTTATTCAAACATAAACCTATGAAAAGTAAAATCAGAGAAACTGATCGTTTTAAGTGGTCTCTTAATTTTTCCAGAGCTATATAATGGAGGAAATACATTTATTTTATACTATTCTTGGTAGAATTTTAAGAGTATTTTTTTAAGAATACCACTCAGGGGTCCCATTTATAAAACATTGCGTAGAATTTATACTAAGACTCTATGTCCACCATAATATCAAATATGTCATAAATATTTTTTAAATGCGTCATAGTTGAGTTTGTCTTAAAGCTGCAGTATGTGACTTCTATAAAATGAAATAAATTTGTTTTACATATTTGCTGAATCTGTCTCCATGCCATGGTGAGATATACATGTATTAAATTAGTACTAATTTAATACATTTATTAAATGAATTTATAAAATTTATGAATTTCATAAATATTAGTGTATTAAATTAATCTTAATTTACTTAATAAACTAATTGATTTATTTAATATGGTATCAGCTAATCTGTTAAAAAATCAAGCTCCTCTTCCTTCTCCCAGTAGTAAGTAGAAACAACCAATCAGAACCAGGAGGCGGGTCTTAGCGCTGCTAATCACCCTGTCTCCCTTGCTCCGTTTCACTGCAGCCAGCATAGCTTGTTGTGAATGCTAAGGCTAGTTAGCATAGCCACAGGTGACAGGGCTGTTTCTCTGACATTAGCATATTTACAAGCAAGTACATGAGGTTGATTGGCAGCGCTAAGCCCCGCCCCTGGCTCTGATTGGATGATTTTGCTCGAGATCGATGCATTTCTTCAGAGGAAATTGATCTTTTAACAGATTATGTGTCATAAAAAACTGTCACAACATGTTGAGCTTTTCAACAAATAAGTAAAGTTTTTTTTTTTGTTTGTTTTTAAATAAAGTTATTTACTGCAGCTTTAAATCTTTGGATCAGTTATTTTTCTGTACGTTTTTGTAGAATATTCATTGAATGTCTTGATGATGATTAATCAATACTGAGAAATGTTTACACATTTGTGTCCTCACTTTTGATTTCTCTTGTTGGAGATTAATATCTGCTCTTCAATGTCAAAGGCTTTAAAAATGTTTTAACTATTGAACTTGATAACGTTTAGTTGAGGTTTATTATTATTATTTGCGCCCGCTGCAGGAGCTGATATTGATGCCTTGTGTGTGGCGCCGCGGCACGTAGAGAGAACGGACTTTTTCCAGTCTTTCTTTGAGAAATTGAAACAGCATGAAGAGATCAAGGACCTCAGGGTCAGTATTTAAACAACCTTTGTGTGTTTTTAAAAGTGAAAGTTTTTATATTATGTTTTTATCTGTTTCTCTTTTCCCCAAGGCTGTTGAAGACGCTTTTGTACCGGTGATAAAATTCAAATTTGATGGGATTGAGGTGAGCCATAAAATCACAGCCACACAATTACCTTTTTATTTTTAAATATGTGTATTGTTTTTACAGTAGTATCATGGTAAAACTCCATATTGTTTGCAGATTGACCTGCTTTTTGCCAGATTGGCCTTACAGTCCATTCCAGACAACCTGGACCTGAGGGGCGACTCCATCCTGAAGAACTTGGACATTCGGTGCATCCGAAGTCTCAACGGTACTCAGCGCAGCTCGGATCGCGTTTAGATGGAGACTTGGTGCTTTGAGTTTATTAATTAGACTTTATTGTTGCAGGTTGTCGAGTAACGGATGAAATTTTATACCTTGTGCCAAACAAAGAGAATTTCAGGTTGACATTGAGAGCCATCAAACTCTGGGCGAAACGTAAGTAAATCCACACCTGATAAAATGTTTAAGGCAAATTCAGAGCTGGGTAATAACCCAGTTACATTTAGTTGAGTAATGTTTTTGAAACAAATGAACTTTTTGGAGTATTTTTACTACAGTGTATTTTTTTTATACTGTAACTTGAGTAATTTTATTATCAAGTTCCTTAATTTTTCTACCCACTGAATGAAAAACAAACATGTTTTAACCAGAAGTTCACCAAAGACTCACACACCTGCGGTTTCTGTTAAAGTTTTGAAAGTTTTTTATTGAAAGAAACTGATTTGTAAATTTTTTATTTTGCCTGATTTTATTTTTTGTTACTTATATGAATTATTGTCATTTTGGTCCTATAAAATACCAAAATTTCCGCCTTATTTTATATTTTGATCCATCTGATGATGTATTTTTTAAATATTAAATGATTATAATAATAAAAAAATTCATTATCAGAAATTAATCATCAAATATAATCGTTTGATTGATTTAATATCAAATGATCATTGCTTAATCATTTAATCAAATAATCATTTAATAATCACTCACATACTCAAGTACTCAAAAGTAGTTTACTACTCAAGTACTCAAGAACTGAGTAGACTACGTTCAAATTGTTTACTCAAGTACTCAAATGATCAAGTAGTACTAAAGTATTCAGACTCAAGTAATGAGTAGATTTTTTACCAAATACTTTTTTACCTTTACTTGAGTAAGAGTATGTTGAAGTAGTGATGCTCTTACTTGAATACAGTTTTTGGTTTATTTACGACCAAACTTTTCTTGCGATCTTTGTGGCTGCAGGTCGAGGGATCTACTCCAACATCCTGGGTTTTCTGGGTGGAGTTTCATGGGCCATGCTGGTGGCCCGGACCTGCCAGCTCTACCCCAACGCCGTAGCCGCCACACTCGTCCATAAGTTCTTCCTGGTTTTCTCAAAATGGTGAGTTCAGAGGTTCATCGTACCTCTGGTTATTTTCAGTTCTCCAGCATTTATTTACTGTGTTTTTGTGATTTCTCCCCTCTGCAGGGAATGGCCGAATCCTGTGCTACTGAAACAACCCGAGGACAGTAATCTCAATTTACCTGTTTGGGACCCCAGAGTGAGTACGAGCTGTGGTTTGTTTCTGGATGGGTTTTAGGGAGAAGCTTCTGTTGTGAGCATTTTATTCTGCTAGGCAAAACGCAACTTTAGCCATTCAATAAAAGCTTTTATTCCTGTAGCGTTTTGTAAATGGGCCTTACTGCCAAAGAAAACATTCACGTTCTCTGGAAAATATTATATGAACTCTTTATCATTTTGAAGAGTAATTTATGTAGAAGGTGGCTGTTTCAGAGTGCTGCAGCCAAGAATTCTGATGGAAAGTTGAGTGGAAGGAAAAAGTGCACAAGTCACAGATATAACTGCAAAAATCATGAAGAAGAGTTTTTGTGATTCACTGCAGCTTCAACATACAGATGTATCCAGAATGTATTTTTATTAGTGTTCTGTAATTATTATTATTATTATTATTATTATTATTATTATTATTATTTATTTTTATTATTATTATTATTATTATTATTATTATTTATTTTTATTATTATTTTTAGAAATTCAGGTTTAGGGGTTTATTAGATGAAACATTTATCACTCTGTGTAACAAATCCATATAATTTTTTACTTTTTTAATTGAATTATTACAATTGAACAACCTGTAAAATTCAAATTCACAAAGTTGCATCTGTACTTTTGTAAATTAGATTTAATGTAGACATGCTAATGTTAAAAGCTCTTCTTTATTTGGCCCAGTTTGTTTTTTACTTACTTGTATTCGATAGATTTCTCCACCAGGGGGCGCTACAGCATATTTTATCTCTCAACCAGGGTGTGAGTTGTTACTTCTGTTAAAAAGAAATAAATGTTTATTTGCTCATAAATCATTCTGCTACCTAAAATAAACTCACTTCTTCAAACATTTGTGTAAAGTTTTGTGTTCCTTCAGCAATAAATGCATTTGAATAATTTGTCTGTCTTATTTTAATTTAGTCCAAATGAATGAAAAGTCATGGAAAACATTTCTAAAATATGCAAAAGCTTTTTTGGGAGACTGCGAGAAATTAATTTAAAAAGTAAACAAAATTGTAATACATTGTTCTGTTTTTATTGTTATTGTAATGTTTGTACTATTTAAATAAACAATAAATATCCAAATGTAGTTCTGACCTGTAAATGATGTTATTTTCATACTTAATGGTTATTTACTCCTCATTTGGTTATTTTTTTGCTTATATTTAAATGTCTTTTATAAATACAATTGAACTGACTAGTAAGACATTTTATAGCCTTACATAGTTTATTAGAAGAGCTCTAACTCAGTTCTATTGCGCCGTTAAAGTTTATAAAGTTGTTCTCTAATTTCTGCACATGAAGGAGGACATGCAGTAAAAACATGGAAGTAGTCGTAAGTTAGTTTGTCCGGCAGCGTGGGTGTGTTCGTGTTTAAGTTCTCGTCTGTAAAGAGAAACTGACTTCCTCTTTTTTTTCTTCTTTTTTTTTAAAGGTGAACCCGTCTGACAGATACCACCTGATGCCCATCATCACGCCCGCGTACCCCCAGCAGAACTCCACCTACAACGTTTCCACGTCAACACGCACCATTATGACGGAGGAGTTCAAACACGGTAACGCTTCTTTGTTTTCCCGGAGACATTGAATGTGTCGCAACTCCAATCCTCCAGAGACAGACGTGATTTGTTGTTGTTTACGTAAACAATCCAAACGCGTTCGCTCTGGATGTATAGCAATAAAACGTCCTGTCTTACTAAACCTTAATGTTTTAAGGTTTCTCTAAACTGCTTATTTTACTGTTTTTTATTGCTTGATTTAGACAAAATGTATATTTTGTAAAATCCCTGCTGGAACAATAAGTGGAAAAAATGTTATTACAGTAAATTCAATTTCAATCATTGAGCTGTTTTTTTTTTTATTTTTATTTTTTATTTTAGGCTTGCCAGCTGTGATAAATCCAATACAACTGATGTTTAATCTCTACTAAAATGTGTCACTTTATTAAATAAAACTGAACAACCAAAAGCAGAATTAAGATAAACTGAGAGATCATATTGTGTGTTGTGCTGCACTATTAATTTTGTTTTACATGTTATTGTGCAATGACAATAAATCTAATCTAATATTCAAATAGTGATCTCGACTTTATTTTAACATTAAAGCCGGCAGCCAAAAATATTATAATATTTTATAGTGTTACAAAAACTGCAAACATGGAAAATTTAGGTGAAGATTGTGTTAAAAGATTATTTGTAAATTAAATTACATTTAATATTTACATTTTTATTATTTAAATAATTTAAATTTAAATGTTACTGAAAAGCCAATTTATTTCAGGAGCTTTATCTTAAAGTGAAACACATTATAGATTACACACAGTAGGATGTTTTCCAACATTTTATTTCTCTTAATTACAGTTAATGTAACATGACATTTAAAATTAGAAAATAACAAAACCATTGCAATATATATATTTTTAGAAACAAAAAACATGGGATTAATGAAAAGTATGTTTAAAGGAGCATTGTTAGGTATGTAACGCCTTCAGTTGTTAAAAACAAACATGACTTTAAAGAAATATAAAGAAATTGGGTGTCTATCTCTTTAAGAAAGTCATGACAATAATGCTCCTCCTTGAAGCTGTGGAGTACCGTTCTTAGGACTGATATGATGAGCTTTTCCATTAGGTATTTGCTAATTGCTGCTGCCGCTAGTCTGTAGGAGCTGAGTGAGTGTTTGGCTCTCGAGGGTCGGACTCGGAGTCTTGTCCCTCAGTTTGACCTTGAGTCACTCGTCTGTTTGTCATGAACAGGTCTCAGCGTCACAGACGAGATTCTGCAAGGCAAAGCAGAATGGCCGAAGCTCTTTGAACCACCCAACTTTTTCCAAAAGTACAAGTATGTCTTCATTGTTTATTTTTGTTCAGATGTATCTTACACAACCAGAACTGCCTCCAACGCTTGAGGAAGAGGTTTCCTTTACTCAAAAATATTCAAACGCAATGAAAAAAAGTTGTTACAACCACACAGAATTAAATGTAGACGGCCTACATAACGGATTAAATCTAGTTCATGAGGCTTAATCCCAACATTTGACAGATTACTGATAACTTAAAATGTTTTAAGGTTTCTCTAAACTTGTTTTGTCCCGACAGGCATTACATTGTTCTTACTGCCAGCGCATCCACAGAAGAAAACCACTTAGAATGGTAAGTGTTACTGGTGATCTTCATTTCTACTCTGAGCTCAACTTACCCAGAAACAAACATGCTTGTTAAATTAGTTGGCTAATTTAATAGAAATTTAGCCAACTTGCAGTAAAAACATGAATTAGTAGGAAATGGCAGCTGCTTCGCTCTTAGCTGTAAAATGTGCATTAAAAAATTAGAAGATTTTTGTTTCAAGTCTTGAAAAATGGAGCCCACTGCAGTGAACCCCATTGAAAACCTCGTTGTCATTCCACCAAATATTGATCTCTGAACTAAGTTAAAACATTAGTACTGTTGTTTGTAAATGAATATAAACTTGTTTTCTTTGCATTATTTGAGGTCTAAAAGCACTGCATCTTTTTTGTTTTGACCGTTTCTCATTTTCTGCTAATACATACAAAACTTTTTTTATGTCTTATCATTTGTAATTTCTTTTTAAAGGAAATAAAATCTGATTTTATTTTTAAGCCATATCATCCAGCGTTGGCATAAAGATTTCTGCAGATCAGAGTTCATCTGTTAAGCTTTGTTAAAATTTTAAAGAAGATGAATCTCACTCTTCATCAACGCTTCTCCCCAGGATCGGCCTCGTAGAGTCAAAGATCCGCGTTCTGGTGGGGAACCTGGAGAGGAACGAGTACATCACGCTGGCTCACGTCAACCCGCAGTCTTTCCCCGGCTCCAAAGAGAACCGCAACGAGTGAGTCCCCGCGCTAACGAGAAGTCCAGGTTGGGTCCTGAAAATGATTAAAATTAGTGTTTTTCTGCCGCAGAAACGACTTTGTCTCCATGTGGTTTATTGGGATTATCTTCAAGAAGGTGGAGAACGCAGAGAGCGTGAACATCGACCTTACGTTTGACATCCAGTCCTTCACAGACACGGGTACGACCTCCAGACGCTAGCCTAGATTAGCACAGATCAGTGGTTTACATGCACTGATCATGATTATCACTGATTCTGGGTTTTTATTGATTTAAAATATTGGTGGTACATCGTAAAAAATTGGAATCACAACTCTAAATCAGCAAGAGATTTTTGTAGGTGTACAGAGTCCCCAAAAAATGTACTTGAGTAAAAGTAGCACTACTTCAACATATTTTTACTCAAGTAAAAGTAACAAGTAGCTGTCCAAAAAGTAGTAAAAAGAATAAAAACGTTTACTCAAGTATTGATCACCTGATCAAATTATCAGTCATTTAATGTTTAAATATTACATAGTCAGACGAACCAAAATATAAAGTTTAAGTGGACATTTTGGTATTTTAAGCGCCAAAATGACAGTAACTCGTGTAAGTAACAAAATCAGGCAAAATACATTTTTTAAATCAGTTTCTTTGATTAAAAAACTTATGAAACTTCATCAAAAACTGAGTCCCTCCATTGCTAATTACATGCGTTTCCCTGTAGTGTACAGACAAGCTAATAACATCAACATGCTGAAAGATGGGATGAAAATTGAGGCAACACACGTGAAGAAGAAGCAACTCCATCAGTATCTCCCCCCCGAATTGGTGCAGAAGAAGAAAAGGGTTTGTTGTTTTGCTTTATTTTGTCGTTTGATGCGCCTTTTTCTTGTTTCGTTTATTCTTTCGTTGTTCTCCTCCGCAGAGCATAGCGGAGCTAAACCGGAGCTCGAACGGTGGAAGTTCGAAGCGGATCTCCCTGGACAGCAGCCACCTGGACAGCTCCAGAGACACCGACTCAGGGACGCCCTTCAGCTCCCCGAGCAGCAAACCTCTCAAATCCGCTTCGGACACAGAGGAAGGGTGCGCTTACTTTTTAAACGCTTCGTTCTGTTCCTCCAGGAAGTCAAGATTGCAACTGTTGATGCAAATTCACTCATTATTCGCCAGTTTTTACGGAAATCTGACCAATCTCCTTAACTTTTCTTTTTCTTCTTCTGTGGAGTTTAACTGCAGCTTTTATCCACAAATCTGTTACCACCAGGACTTAAGAGTAGCTGTACTTCAACATATTTTTACTCAAGTAAAAGTAAAAAGTAGCCATCCAAGAAATTACTCAAGAGTAAAAATGTATTTGATAAAAAGGTCTACTAAAGTACTGATTAACTGATCAAATTATCATTTAACATTTAAAAATTGCTTCATCAAATGAACCAAAATATAAAGTTAAGTGGAAATTTTGGTATTTTAAGGATCAAAATTACAATTATTCACATAAGTAACAAAAAATAACTAAGTTTTGTCCAAATCAACAGACAAAAACTGAAACTGCAGGTGTGTGTCTGGTGAATTTTTGGTTAAAACATGTTTGTTTTACATTCAGTGGCTAGAAAATCCAGAAATTTTACTCAAGTAAGAGTAGAAATACTCCTAAAAGTACTTTTTTATTTTTTTTTAAAGTTACTCAAGTAAACGTATCAGAGTAAATGTAACTAGTTACTACCAAACTGTGATTAAGGGTTCTGTTTTAAGAAAGTACTTGGAAATGTTGTTTGCATTAAATATATTCATGTAAAAATCCTCTTTTTGCAGAAATGTCAGCGTTTTTGTTATGGCAAAAATAAACATAAATAAAAGAAAAGTTAAACTTTGACTGAACTTGTTGAAGGAGGTGCATCAATAAAAAAAAAAAGTCAACATCTGGAGGACTGATTGTTTTTGTTTTTACGTCTCGTAAAAATCCATCTTTCCTTCCTTACTTTCAAAAATCTGGTGTTGACTTTGTTCCCTCCCTGTTCGCAGAGCGAGTCCGCCAAAGCAGCTTTTCCTGGAGACGACTCCAGCACCGAGCGCAGCCGCCGCCACGCCTCAAACCGGCGCCACCGCTGCCACGGCGGCCGTGTCATCGAGCGCGGCGGCGGCGGAGCCGGCTGCATCAGCTCCAGCTACAGAACAAGGTGAGTTCATCTGATTTTGGTTTGATCGACATCAGAGCTCAGAGCATCAGCAGCTTATCTGAGAAACTGACATTTCCAGTTGAACCTGAATGCATCCCAACTTCTCAGTCAATTTATCCTTCCTTTTTTCTTCCCTTCCTTCTTTCCTTCCTTCCTCCCTGATGTCACAGGTTTCCTCACTGCATCATTTCCTGTGTTCAGTTCCTCATCCTCTATATAACTGATGTTTCCCAGTGTACCCTGAACACATCGCTCCTTCTCCTCTCAATGCAGACGCCGCTCGCTGCTCGCCGCCCGCCGGATCGTCCATCAGCGGCGTCCTGAGTGACGCGGTGAAGCCCAGCACCGCCAGCAGCCCGAAGGAGGAGCCCAACGGCCTGGAGGAGCCCGCCGCCACCGCTACCAAGAGGCCGCACTCGCCCACGCAGGACGACCTCGCCAAGAGGCACAAGGACTCGGACGTAAGTCTTCGGTTCTGAACCGGTTCAGAGTTCTGGTGCAGGGGAAGCTAACTGGTTCCTGTGTTTGGCTGCAGGCGGCGGCCAGCGACGACTCGACGTTCAAGGAGCCGTACCCGCCGTCGTCGGACTGCAGCCCTCACGGCGAGGCGCCCAGCACCGTGAGTCGTCCTCCATTTTGTTATCTGATGCGATGGTCTGGATTTTAATTTAGGGTTGGAAAAGTTTGAGAAGACGGCCTGGAATTCAAGACTGTATTTTCATTTCTTACATCCTTTTCCTCCAAACAGAAACACTTCTACACTTCCTTCTTGACTTCCTTTCAATCCTTCCTTTCTTACGTCATCTTGCTACTGTTCTCCTTCCCCCCTTTCTTTCTTCCTTATTGTCTTCTTTTCCCTCCATCCTTTCTTCCTTCATTCCTTTCTTCCTTCCATCATGTTTTTCCTCCATCTTTCCTTCCTTTATATCCTTTTTCTTTCTGTCCTTTTCTTCCTTTCTCCTTTCTTTCCGTCCTTCACTCATTCAATTCCTTCCTACTTTTCCATCCTTTCTTTCTTTTCTCTTCTGTATTTCTTTTGTTTTCTTTCTTTTTCTCCTCCCTTCCTTCCTTCCAGAAGCTCATCTGCTCGTCGTTTTCGTTGAATCTCTGATATCGATAAATTATCTGAAGTAAATTTAGGGTGAATTTAACCTTTGAACTGATCATTTTTCAGCCGTTTCCAGATAAAATCTCAGTATTTTGGTATCAAATCGCCGTCAGATCTTTTAAAGTTGTGTTGATGAACAGAACATTTCTTCTTCTTCTCTCCGCCAGCCGCCTCACTCTGGATCAAAGGCCAAACCCATTTCGACCATCGATACCTCGAGAACGCAGGTATTTAACTCCGTTTTATTAAACGTTTTGGTTCATTTTTATCTTTTAAATGTTCCTGTTGCCGTTTTCAGAGACTTCCCAGCATGGAGCTGCCTGACGCCTCGTCGCCGCTGCCGGCCAGCAACAGCTGCCGCGTCGTGAAAAACTCCATCAAGCTTGCGCTCAACCGTCACAAGTAACGGATTTAACCCGTCTGAACGTTTCTGGTTTTCTGGGCGACGCCGCTGAAGTTCTGTTTGTGTCTGAGCAGCGTCACGCCGCCCAAGCCGCCGCTGTTTGAGGGAACGCTCAACCCAGATGCTCCAGCAGCCAGCGAAGAGAAGGGCATGTCCATTCCCGTCATCGGATCAAGTGAGTCCAACTCTCATCCTTACGGGAAAATGTAAAATAAGAGCTTCAAAATATGAAAAACACAAATTATTACCAAGTACCTTTGTCTAGTTTCTAGTGCAAATATCTTAGTAGACTTTAAATAAGACAAAAAGTAACTTAAAATTAATTTTTCTGTTAAATATAAGAGCTTGTTTTAAGTAAATAATTCCCTAATATTAGTAAAAAAATTACTTCCCCCTTTAAGTGACAGAATTTTATACACAAACGTTTTTGTTTAAATATAAAAGGATATAATTTGATGCAGTGTGGAATCTTATACAACTGTTTTAAATGTTTAAACCGTTTAAATAAAAAATTTGATTTTGGAATTTAAAATAGTTGGAATTAGAAACAGTGTCTGAATCAAATAGTTTCTGAATCTAAAATGTTTTAAAAATTGTTTGAAAATTGCTTTTGAATTGAAATTAGTTTCTTAGTTAAAATACTTTCAAATCAATATTGTTTCTGAATCCAAAATGTTCTGGCTCAAAAATGGTTTCAAAATCCAACATTTTTCTGAATTGACAATTGTTTGATTAGAAATAACTTTCAGTTCAAAAACAATTTTCAAAAATGTTTCTGAATCTGAAACTTTGATTCGAAAATTGTTCAAAAATTATTTTTGAATTTAAAAATTGGTTTGATTCAAATTTTTTCCAAATCAAAAATATTTTCTAAATCGAATCGTGACCCTAAAACTTTGAATTGAACTTCTAGCTTTGCTAATATTTATTATATTTGTTGAATATCTATTTTAGTATATTCTAATATCTTTTAAATCTTCTTTCCTCGGTAGAACATGCGGCCCCTAAGCACACAGCGCCCCCTGTTGGCAGCTCCATCCCCACCCTGGTCAGCCGAGTCGTCGACCCCCTGAACGGCGCGACCTCTAAACGACCCCACTCCCCTTCGGTGGAGGAGCAGGCGAAGCGGCTGAAGGAAACAGAGAAGGCCCGGATTCACATAGCCTGAACCGGCCGCATGTGAGCCAAACGGCGACATTTTGGATCATCTTCAGGTCAGTCTGTGTGAACCGTGACACAGCAGGACGGAAACGTCGGCACAGACGTTTTGGGTTTTCTTCCGGCGGTCGGCGCTGATCCGCTCAGAGACACGAGAACTACAGCAGCAGTTTTTTACTCCGTCTCCTCTTCCTTTTCCATCTGTGTTTCACAAACATAGTCATGGGAGATGAGCTGTTCTTCATGTCAGATTCCTTTTTTTTCTTCTTTCTTTCTTTTTCAGATGATGTTTTAATAATAATAATTATAATAAAAAAAATAGGCGCTTCGTCTTATTCACTCTGCTGGAGAGAGAGAGCTCATGTTTGGTCATTTCCTTCACACCCGTACTGTAAATGTTGATGTACATAACTTTTTGTCTTTAAAAAAAAACACAAAAACAAAAGATCATCAAGTCTTTTGATTATTCTATTGTAGTTTTATCTAAAAAAGAAAAAGTTTAAAAAATTTATTTTGTTTTTTCTTTATCGCTTGTACCAACAAATCGTCTCCATCCCTGGAATGTTTCCTTTTCTCTCTCTTTTTTTTTTTTCTTTTTTTTTAGCCGCTGTATGAGTTCGGTAAGAACAAACAGAAGCAGCCTTTACGACAGAAATGGAGAAATGTTTTGTTGTTTTGTTTTTTGTTTTGTTTTGTTGTTTTTATCTTTGTCACATCACAGAACGATCAGCCACAACGCTGCGTACCGTGTGTTTCAGTGAGTTCTCCACATAAAGATCAGCAGGTAAGCGCTACCATAATGTGTTCAATACCAATTTGGCATTTTTCCACCTGATTGGCAGAAGATCAGGAGAACTGGATCCACCACATCTGTACTGTTAGGACGGAGTGTTAGGGCCACGCTAAGAAAACACAAATAATAAAATTACAAGAATAAAGTTGCAGAAATGGGAGAGTGAAGTCGCAGAATTGAGAGAATTAACTGGTAGTCATTAGAGGAATAGTAATATTGCCAGAAGTAGATATAAAGTAAAGCCATTACTTTACAACTGAAGTAATATTATGAGAACAAAGTCAAAATATTCTGAGAATAAAGTTGCAGGACTATGATTTTATTCTCGTAAAATCACATCTTTATTCAGGTAATTTGGCTTTATTCTGGTAATATTACAACTGTATTCTTACTATTCTCAAAATGTTTACTTTATTTTCATATTATTTCGGGTTTATTCTCGTATAATTTCAACTTTATTCCCTCATTACTTTATTTCATATAATCTTAACTTTATTCTCATGATATTATTATTGTGATACGACTTTATTCTCGTATAATTTTGACTTTATACGTTAATATGAGTTTATCTTTGTAATATTTCAACTTTATTCCGCCTTATCTTGAAATGTTGACTTTATTTTCATATTATTTCGGTTTTATTCTTGCATAATTTTGACTTTATTTTCTTGATACAACTTCATTCTCGTAATATTACAACTTTATTTTTGTAATTTTATTCTTATTCTGGCCCTAATTCTCCGTCGTGATACTGTTTCTCTCCAACCTCTGACTCTAAAGACTCTTTCGGATCAAACTGAACCTCATTTTGGTGATTTCTTTTTTGTTTTTGTAGTTTAAGAAAATCTTTATTTTTGTTTTGTTTTGGATGACTGACTGGCTGTGTGCAAGCGTTTAACAATGGCTGTGTTGACGTGTAAGAGAGAATATTCCCTTTGTTTCGGGTGCTAACCCTCTGCGCCTCCTGTGGAGGTCCTTAGAAGGCATCTTGTGGGTCCACAGGTTGAGTGGGGTGTCAGTGGGAGTGGGTGGGGTGTCTGGAGATGCGTCCACTCCCCCCCACCCTGACCCGCCCTGTAGACGCTGAGTGGCTTTGTGTTTGATGTACGTGACGAGTGATGCTACTACTGACGCTCTTTATTAATGCTTTTTTTTTTCCAGAATCAGTTTCCCAAACTAAAATGTACAGAGGGCCGTTTTTTTTCTTTTCCAAAAAGGCATCTTTTGTCATTATTGGGGGTTTTCTTATCACATTATTTATATATGCATATTTGTACCATGTGATCTTTTTGTTTTAATAGCATTCATAGCAGCTAGGTCTTTTTTTTTTTTTTGAATATCTGCACCACTCGGTTTCAGACGACTCATTTCTGCTGTTCAGAAACATTTAACACAAGTCATTTAGATGTTTGTTTCTAAAATGTATTGAAAGGGTATTTTTGTATGTGTTTACCACTTCCTTTAAATGAATCATACATCCATTAAACCCCTTAAAAAAACAAAACCGTCTGCCTTTATTCATTCACTTATTTTCTTTTGATGTGTTACAGCTGTTAAATATTTGCTTTATTAAGATATTTATCCTAAAGGGAAATGTTGAACTATCTTCAAAGAGTCGCCGTGGGAACGAAAGATCTCCAGTAGCAGTCGGTTTCGCAGTGATTCTGAAGAGGTCTCTGACTGAAGACTGTTTATGACACTCATGACATGCTAACCGCTGATTCGCTGTGATATGTATATTTTTATTTGAGCTTTTGTGACGCCAGTCAGCTGTTCCCAGTTATTAAAACAATACCTTGTTGCCATGGTTACCCATCATAACGATCCAACGGCAGAAGAATGAAAGCAAAAATCCTTCCAGCTGCACTGCATCCAAAAGCATCTCAACCAAAAAATAAATAAAACTAAATCAGAGCCAGTTATAATCTGGCTCTGGAGGTTTTATTTCATATTGACTTTTTGTCTAAATCAGTTTTAGGTTTTAGTGTTTTTTATTAGTCAAATGTTTATTTTTTCCATAAAGAACAAAGTATTGTGACTATGTTTACATCACTTTGGTAATAAACAGGACACACCTTTTTAAAAAGTTTTCAATTATTCTTGAACAACCAACTGACTGGAGTTTTATCCCAACTTCTGCTGCCGCCATTTTGCGGACTAGCGTTAGCGCCACCAGGTGGATTATGGAGCGCCGTAATTTGCTGACAACTGACGTAAAAAGAAAAAAATCACATCAGTTCAAAAGACTGATAGGTTTGTAAGCAAAAAATGAGAAAAATCTAACTTCAAAGTGTTTTATTTTCATAAACAGAGTTTCATTCAGTTTTCCCCAATTAGTTAATATTTTTATTCATTTTGGTTAATGAAAATGTTCTCTCAATTTCACTTATTTAATCAATTTTAACTAGTTATCTTGATGAAAACATTAATTCTGGTTCAATGGGAATGCATGTCACTCATTTTATTTGAACTTTGTTTCTTTTTGGTTTTTGTGATTGAGGTTTTTCTTTAGTTTAAGCTAACTAGCAAGCGTGGTGGTGTCATCATGCTACGGGATTGTTTTACTGTTAGAAATAAGTTAAAATACTTAAACATGACCTCAAATCTATCAACAATGATTGCTTTTACTTTACAAGGGGCATTAAAACTGCTTTGGTATTAAACATATACATTTTTAAAAAATATTCTCAGAATATTTGCTGGTCAAATACCAAGTCAAGACAGATTTAAATAAAAGAAGAATAAACGTATCGTAATAATCAATGACATGTTTTCATAATTTTTCTACTTCACTAACTAGCTAACTTGTTGCTCTCGATTTTAAATTGGGATATAAACTTCAAAGGGAGGCTAAATACAAATATATACATTATTTTTTCCACACTGGCCTCTTTACATAATTTATTTTTAAAACTATTTGCATAAAGATACATATTTAATCATAATAAATTAGAATATGCATTCAATGAAGACCATTTGTTTTGAAAAATTACATTTAAACAGGTATTTAACAAACTTTTGAGGCTAGATTTCTGTCTTTACTGTTCGCTTGATGCAATATTCTATTTTTAAATATGTTTTTAAAATCATATCCACCTGTATGTTGTTAAGCTATATAATGTGTTTCACTTAGTGATACAGTTTCTGAAATAAATGTACTTTTTAAATAATATTTTAACTTATTTAAAATTGTGAGTTTTATATACGTATAAGTACTTTTTTAATATGATAATCCGGACACATTTAGGATCGGGGGTGTTTCAAAGCCTTTCGTCACTGTTGCTCAGGGATGCGGAAGTGCTAGCTAGCTAGCTAGCCAGTAGCCTCCTGCGCTATGGCGAAGCCCCGCCTCTCCAGAGCCTTTCAAGGCTTCTGATTGGTCCATTGGGGGAAAACTGTGACGGAGGGGGGGAATTCCCCCCTTCTGGACCTCTTGGTGAAAAACATAAACTGGTTGATCTCGCTCACTCTCACTCATTCAGTCCGCGTCTTACCGACGGAACACGACCCGGAGAACACGACTCGAAGTGGGAAACTAGTTCGCACCATGGACGGTGAGTAGCGCCAGTGTTTATTCACTATAATGAGAAGAACTTGTAGAATGGGCGGTTAGGATGTTAGCAACTAATTTATAGCAAAAACTGAAATACACACTAACTGGAAAAGTTAAATGTGTCTTATCTGAAGTAGTAAATACAAATAATTACTTTTTTGCAGTATTTCAGCTACTGCTTTGCTGCAGTCTGTTTATTTTATTTAAGCTAACAAAATCTGCACTCTACTTTCAAATGTTATTGCTGCTGATTTTTAAATATATGACCCTAAATCTCGCATTTTCCCTCCTCAGTTCTGATGCCCTCCATTCTAGAGGGTGATCCACACCTCAGTAAGTCCATTTTATTTAAATGTGTCATTGCTTTTTATTATTTTTATCTTTAAAAGCTGATATTTTTCTCCCACCACCTAGTATTAAAAAAGCAATCTATATTTATATGATGTGTCATTTCACTTCCTCTTTTGTTTTACTGGCAGGGATTACTTTTTTCAGACTCTGCTTGTTTTTTGTGATGGCCAGTGCTTCTCTTTCACTGCTTATCTTCACATTTTATGCATTTATGTTTGGTTAGGCAGGTTTAAGCTGCAGGATCAGCTGTGTACCTGTAGAACAAGCTGTGTTGTTTTGTTTGAAATGCTAAAAATGTTTCTTTATTTGTTGATGTGCTGGTTTGAAAAGCATCTGTTTCCTTTTGGTGGAAAGAGTCGCTCAGCTGTCATTTCAAACTGAATTTTTAGCGTCTTAGTTTGGGTGTAACAGTGTAATATGTGAAGAACAGAAAATACTTCTCAGATCAGTTTTGGTTCCTCTCTCACACGGGTGTCATGTGCAGTCAGTTTTGTTTCAAGCAGAGGAGTCAAAAAATGCCTTTTCTTTTCAACACGGATGAGGTTTGACTTGTTAGTGAGCTCCGCTTTCTTGATTTGCAGCCGCAAAGAAGCCTGTTTGTTCAATTTAGTTGCGCAAAAATGGTGGTGAGCGTCTCTAAATCCGTCCAGAATTGCAAAAACCAATGAGCTTAATAGTTTTTTTTCTTATCTTTAATCAAACCTGACATAGAAAAGCATCTGTGACAACCTGCGAGCTGTGATTCAAACCCTGAAACTAAAGCAGCTAAAAGGGATCCATGTTGTGTGCAACTGTGTCGCAATGCGTAAAATACAACATTTGAGTTTAAACTTTCAAGTTGAGATCTGCAAATTCAATCAAAATTTAACCTTGTTTAAAATAAACAGCTAAAAAATACATATTTATCCAAAAGGGAAGTTAAACCTTGTCTTAATCCTCTCAAAGTATCTTGTGGTTGTGGATGGCGATGATGCTCCAGCAGCAGTCAGTCGTGCAGTGATTCTGAAGAGGCCTCTGACTGAAGATGGTTGTTGTTTGAAATGCAACAGCTCAGTATCTTTACAAGAGAGATGATATTCCACAGTACCATGTCCTGGAAGATGCCATCACTGCTAATCCACCTCATTTGCTTTTGCAGTTTCTTTCTAAATTTCGTGTCAGTTGCTATGGTTAGACAGAGAGATGTTGGAGTAGGGGATGTGATCATTGTCCATCATGATTAATGGAAGCGATGGTTTAATCTGTTGTAGTTGGGATTATTGAGAAGAGTTTATTTATATATTAGTGTGTGCAATCACCAAGAACTGCTTGGTGATTGCCAAAAATCCAGTATTTTAGGGAAAGATGTTTCCCTAAAATACAAATACAAATCTTGTATCCTCATATTTGTACAGTTGTCCATCTGTCTGCTGATCTAATAATCAGCTACAAAAGTTTGGAAAATTTGTATAATTTAGATCAATTCCAACATCTTCAGAATGAGGCGCAGTCTTAGGACTTCTCTCTTTAGTTCACTTTAAAACAAATTGTAGTTCATTTGTGTAAAAAGTTTAGTTTGTTTGGAGAATTGGACTTTGGGCCAAACAATCTAACTCTGGTCCGCCTACAAAGCAAGGTTTCAGTTTGGTTTAAGTGGATTCTGGTGCGGTTCAAAACCTTATATGAACACCAAGCGAACCAGAGACCGCTCCAAAAGCAGGAAGTGGACTGCAGCGCAGGGCATTCTGGGTAAATACAACCAGAACAAATGGTGAAATGGGTCGAAATCCTACAACTGCTAAAATCTTGTTTACATTTCGTGAAGAGGGAATGTCTTCGTATCATTTCCTTCTGTAGTTATTGGTGCAGCGCCACCACAGGCGAGGAGGTGAACAGGTTTTTCAAACTGCTCAGAGTGAAAGCGAACCGCACCAGAAAATGGAACAAATGTTGCAATTTTTGTCCCCAATCAGACTGAATGTAATGCAAAGTCAGTTCCTCCAACAGGAGAGAAAAAAGTCACTCAGATTTCTTCCTCTTTCCTCATTTCAGTGGTTGAGCCAACAGTCCAGATCTTTGAGCAACCCAAGCAGAGGGGGATGCGCTTCCGGTACAAATGCGAGGGTCGCTCTGCCGGGAGCATCCCCGGCGAAAAGAGCTCCGACAACAACAGGACTTACCCCAGCCTGCAGGTCAGCCACAAAATCCACCGCTCTGCGCCAGAGTTTCTCTAAAAATCACTCGCAGATCCCAGGAAACTTAGATTTTTTTCTGCAGATCCTGAACTACTGCGGTAAGGGGAAGGTCCGCGTCTACCTGGTGACGAAGAACGAGCCATACCGTCCGCATCCGCATGACCTGGTGGGGAAGGACTGCAAAGACGGGTTCTATGAGGCCGAGTTCGGCCCCGACCGCAGAGTGATAGCGTGAGTCCACCTCCGGCTTCAGTCTCGCTCTTCATCAGCACTCAGTCGCAGAAACAATCACTTTCTCTTTGGCGCCGTGTGAACACATCGCCACATTCCAGATTTGCTCTCTTTCAGCAGCATTTGGTTTGTTAATCAGTTTCAAAACGGCTCGCAGTGCAAACCGAAGACCTCCTAGCTTCATCAAAACAAACCCGTACAGCAGATTACACGACAAACTCGCGTTTCGACACACACACAAAGCATATTTATCAAACCCATGTCTGTGATGAAGATGGCAATATGGGAATTCCCCGAGTGACATCATCCTTATTTGCCGTGCTTCAGAGAGAAAACAAAGTTTGTGTGCGAGGACTGGAGCGTGTGTGAGAGTGTGAATGAGTCAGGATGTTTTAGTGCATGAAATTTGTACATCCCTCTCAGAGTTCATTTTATAAATAAATTCACAACTTCTGCCCGTCGTATTGTAATGACTCCAAATCCCTGATGAATATTTGAATGTGTGTGGAATATTTGTTGGAACGTGAAACACCGAGTCAACCGGTCGGGTGAGACGATTTGCGTCATCGCTTTGGCTTTTAAACGCGACCGAATTGTTGTGTTTTCTTTTTTTGTTTTTTTGAAAATCTTGCATCACTCAGGTTTGGTCCAATCAGCTTTGTCTATTTTAAATTCAAGATGTCGCAGCGACTGTTTCTTAATCGTTGTGTTTTTGACAGTTTCCAGAATCTGGGCATCCAGTGCGTGAGGAGAAGGGAAGTAAAGGACGCCATCCTTCAGAGGATCACCAGAGGGATCAACCCCTTCAACGGTGAGTCGTGTTTCTACGCTGAACCTCCCTCTGTTCGCTTTTCTCTGCAGAAACTGACACAAATGGAGTAATGCACACATTTTAAACATTTAGTATTTATCAAAAATGGATTTATTTGCAATAATTCCTACACATAATTAAGAATTAAATACAGCTCTGGGGAAAAAAAAGCAAGAGCCCCATTGAAAACCTCCTGGTTATTCCACCAAGTATTGATTCCTGAACTCTTCCTGATTTAAAACATTAGTAACAAGTTCATAAATGAATATGAATTTGTTTTCTTTGCATTGTTTGAGGTCTGAAAGCTTTGCATCTTTTTCGCTATTTTCTGCAAATAAACACTAAATTTTTGTTTGGAATTTCACAGACATGTTGTCAGTAGTTTATAGAATAAAAGAACAATGTTCATTTTACTCAAACATAAACCTATAAAACGTAAAATCAGAGAAACTGATCATTTTGAAGTGGTCTCTGTTGTATATTAGTATTTTCCACTATCTAATTTTGTAATATTATTTAACAATGAAACAACAAACATGAAAACTAACACTAATTAAATAGACGTTTCTATTCCTAATAAATGCTCAGAATATTGAAAGTCTTTTATAAATTGTTTATTAAAAATGTGAGTTTAAATCTTTGTAAGAAACATAGATGTGTTTAAAAACAGTTTCTCTGTTTTAAATCGGTTCACCAGAAGAAGAAGAAAAGGAACACCTTACTGTTGTCGGATCTCTAGAGATCTTTGGATGTTTTTGTAGATTCTCACTCACAAATTGGAAAGATGCAAAGTTAAACTGATGCACCTTTGCTCTATCTGAAACCTTTGCAGAAAATTCAGAATGTAATCAGTTGGGTGAAGCTTGTTTTTTCTGTGTTCTGTTTCCTGTTTGTTATTATTTTGGGAACATGTCACCAGGCCTGATCACAAATTTATGAGTCTTTTTTTGGTCAGGCTCCAATAGCAAGCCAAAAAATAGCTAGAGACTTGATAGAACTAATAAAATGTGGGCCAAAGGTCAGATCTGAGGTGTTGCCTGTTTATCCAAACCATAATAGATCTTATGTTGTGCTTAGAGATCCATTATTTTCCAAAAAAAAAACCTTCTGTCAGAACTCACTTCTGAGAATCAAACGTATCATAATCCTCTCCTGAAAATAGCTTTATGAAAATCCCATTTGCATGTCTTAGTTTTTCAAGAACTTACAGTAAGCAGTTCGTCCTTTGCTCTCCACACGTCTCGCTATTGAAGGAACTTGGTTTTGAAGTAAAAGGAGTCGATACGACTCTAGTTATAATCTTCACTGACCAGTTTTCAGCAGTAAACTTTTGTCACAAAAGAATCTGAAAACAGGATTTGGTTGTTAGCGTGTGGTCGGTCAGTGTGACCTGAAGTAACCGCTAAGAGATTTTTCTGGTGTAATCGCAGGAATTGTACAACTACATACTCCATTTGTAGTTGGAAATAATTTGATTTTCAAGTTTGAAAATTAACTGGAGGCAATCTAAAGGCATAATTCTATTGCTATTGCTAAAGTTGCTAACAGTAGTTAGCTTGGTCATTTTGCTAGAAAGAATAACAGTTCTTCTAAACATTAGCTCAACAGTTTAGTTTGAGATCGTTTTTCAGATGCGGTTCCAACTTCAGAGCTCCCTCTTCGCTCTTAGAGTCCGAATTTATGAAAGAGCTAACGGCCGAGCTAGCTTAATACTCGTTGTTCTCTGTGTGACGTTTGTGACGTGATGCATTCTGAAATCTATCAAATCTTAAGTGTTACAAGGGTGGCTATTAAGTTTTCTTTGATTATAAGCTTGAAACCCAGATCTTTCATGGGTCAGAAATAAAAGGCTAACTGCTTTAGCTGTTAGCTATTTAGCTATTAGCAACAAATCAAACATTTAGAAAAATTTACTTTCAACAGCACAAAATAGACAAACTGTTTTACAAAATACTAACAGAATGGTACAAACTAAATGTTTAATTGGTCTAACACTAAAATCAGGACTCATGCTAAGCTACGCTATCCAAAACCTTGTAATTTTCTTCATCTTTTTACATTAGAAAAAGAAAATAAATATTATATCACTTCTACCTATTATGTCCTATTTTTAAGCATTCAAAACATGACTTTAGCCAAAACTGTTAGTGGTTTATCTGCTGTTGTTGGACTGGTGGTGAATGTTGGCTAACAGATGTAGCTGTGGTTGAAAAGCTTGTAAAAGTTTTACATGCTAGAACATAATAAAACCAATCTCTTGTTTTTTTTTATTATCAGACTCGGAATATTCAAATTCAAAAAAGCTCACAAAAACAAGGAATAAATTAGAATATTTAATTAATTTAAAAAGAAAAAGCTTTGTGTGGGAAGCTACTTTTGCATTTCCAAACAATATGAGGGAAGTTAACAGCCAGCCAACCTGAACTGACTGAAGTAATGTTAAAAACAAGACTAGACCAAAAGGTTATTGTTGGTAAAAGTGGTTCTACAAGGTTTGGATCATTCTCAGATTTATTTACTCTAATCTGCTTACATCAGTGCCACAAAACTGTTTTACACTACAAAAACACAAAATCCTGCCAAGCATTTTATGTAGTTTCTAGTGCAAATATCTTAGTATTCATAAATAAGACAAAAGTAGCTTTTCAGAAAGTAATAGGAGTTTGTTTTAGTCAGGAAATCCTTGATATTAATAAAAAATACTAGATCCACTTGCAGATTTTTTTCACCTATAATAAGACATTTTTCCATGTAATAAGTAAAAAAAAATAGTATTTTTTCATCAATATTGACTTAAAGCAAACTCCTATATCTTGCTAAAAAAAATTACTTACAAGTAAGTTTTGCCTTATTTCTAGTGTACTAAGATATTTGCACTAGAAACAAGACAAAAAACACTTTGTGTTTTTGCAGTGGTTTAATGGTTTAAGCTAGTTTAAAGTAATGTTTCATCCCCATTGTAGAATCCACAGACTTTTATCTACTAAATTAAAAGTGAATCTTTGAGCTCTTCTGGTCATTGCTTCTGGTTTTCCTGCTTTTGCTACCGAGGAAGGTGTTCAAAACAATTCACAAGAAATGTTTTCAAACGTTGGTTGACCCAGTTCTCAGGCAACTGAGCAGATTTTCCTGCCATCAAGTCGAAAATCCGCTGCCTTGCTGCCGCCGTGCTATCTACACTGTAGCCATTTCCTTTATGTGCTTCTTTCATTCTGCGGTCCTCCCGAGCAGACACGCAGCAGTTCTCGTGTACAAACAGGCGTTGAGCTACTTCCCCATTCTTGGTCACAGTTGCTCAATTCAGATCAGTGCAGGAGGCCACGTGAGAGCTGGGAATGCAGGATTCATTAAAAGAGGGAGGGTTGAAGCGAGGGGCTTCCCCAGCTCTCGGAGATGATGATAAATGTCGGGTAGGGAGCTTTTCAGGTCTGTAAAACACGACTGGTAAATAGGAGGTTTGTGTTCAGCTTTAATTTAGACATATATACTTTAA
This sequence comes from Alfaro cultratus, assembly GCA_903066825.1. NCBI lineage: Eukaryota > Metazoa > Chordata > Actinopteri > Cyprinodontiformes > Poeciliidae > Alfaro > Alfaro cultratus. The sequence continues at coordinate 39,680 of CAEFZX010027109.1, forward strand.
ACCTTTTGGTTTTTGTCATCAGAGTTGGGTAGTAATGTGTTACTTTTACTCAATTGCATTTACTTTTTTAGCTTTTTTTGAAAAAATTTGCTTTTACTTTTCTGCACTTTTTACTTTTACTTGAGTAATTTTATTATGAAGTATTTCTACTCTTACTTGGGTAAAAATTCAGGATTTTTCTACCCACTGAATGAAAAACAAACATAAAATTCACCAATTAAAGACACACACCTGCAGTTTTTGTTAAAGTTTCATAAGTTTTTTATTGAAAGAAACTGATTTGGAAAATTTTTCTTTCCTCATTTTGTTATTTTTTGTTACTTTGGGTCCTTAAAATACAAAAAGTTTCCACTTAACTTTGTATTTTGATCCATCTGACGATGTAATTTTTTAAATATTAAATGATTGATAATTTGATCATACTTGAGTAGACATTTTACGACATACTCTTTACTTTTCTTTGAGTAAAAACATGTTGAAGTATCACTACTTTCCCCACTATGGTTAGACTTGAAAACCTTGCATTGAATTCTTGCCATTGTGGCTAAAAGATCTGAATAATATGCATTTAAAGTTTGTAAAATAGGGTTTAATTTTTATGTTATGTTGTAAATTTACCAAAATAAAGCTAATCTGAACCTGAATCTGAATCTAAAGTGCTGCTGTTGTCACAAAATGGCTCCAAAGAAATTTCACAACTTATTCAAATACCTTCTTAGATCTTTGAGCAGCAATGTTTTAAATTATTTACGTGAATTAATGTATATTTTGGAGCCAATACTCCAGAATAACTGGAATCAAAACCGCCCCATAGCATAATCCTGCCTCCACCATGCTCAACAGTAGTTACAGTGTTGTTGGGATCAACAATTTATAATTTCTTGATTTTTAAAAGCTCATTGTAACTCAACGTTGTATAAAATCTTTCCTGGTGTTGATTGGGTCTTGATTTTCTTCAAAACTTGAAGCTTGTACTCGACACATGCGTAGCTGCAGCAGAGCGTAACGGGCAGCTGGAAGTCAAAGATCTGCCACTTAAAGCAGTTCACTTCTGCTTTGAAACTCAGCTGCTTCCTGTGTCGAGGGAAGATATGATAGTCCCCCTCCCTCATGCCCAACGCGTTCGTTTTACCATCTTTACTCTCGTACACAAACCTGCTGACCCCTTCAGCCGCTGATTATCCATGGGGTTTTGCTTTATTACGCTTCTGTACGTTAAATCTAAACTTTCATAGCTCTCACATAGGAAAATGTATTCATTTAGTTCTTATTTTCATCCATAAATCATCTTTTTGTGATGGGTTCTCCTGCATTGTGACGAGTGTTCATATTTCAAAACACTCAAAAGAACGACATTCTCAAAGATGGCGTTCTTTTTCCACCATCTTTGTTTATATATCTGGCTCCACTTTAGAGCGCCGCTCTCTGCTGGATGGAGGCCAAACCGCAAAACTAAAAAAAAGGTCTAACCAAGCATTATCAGTCAATCAATTGGGAACTAATTTTTATTTAATAAATGATTAATCACTAATTAATTGTTTTTATCCCTAGTTGTATTTTATAAACTTGGATCACCACCTGCTCAGCAGATGACATGATGACACCTGTGTTGCTTTGACGCAGTTATTTGTTTCTGTATTGCTTTTTGAGTGTGTCTTCAGTTCATTGTGGTTGTGGTGGCGCACCTGCCAATGCTCACTCCTGTAGCACAAGACAGGAATGAGTTTTGAAGGAAAGTTCTTAGTTATTGACTAATGCATGTGGTTCCAACCACGAAATGTTTAACTTATTGAAAAAACAAACATCAAATAGGGTCGATGAAGGGTGGTCTGCTGCTGTAGTCTGTATTACCGAAGATGTTTACATACGCTAATCATGTTTTTCATATACATTTTGAGATTTTAGTGATTTTATTTGAGTTATTTTTTTAGGGTGGAATAGTAATACAACATATATCTGTTGGGATCTTTAAGGAACAAGACCCGAGTGCAAAAGTTATTGTAAACAAGGTCAGAATTACCCTAATAACACTGTCAACTGTTAAGCATGGTGATGGCAGCATCATGATGTGGGGCTGTTTCTTGCTCTTAATTTTTTGATTAATCAGTTAATCCAAAAATAATCACTAGATCAACCCTACTCTGTATTGATGTTAAGTCAAGCAGGAAGGTCTGAGCTTTTCACATGTTGATCTTAAAAGTATTTTAATCGCTGCAAATGCATCCTTTGCTACAAATAACCAAACATTTACTAAAGGAATGTTATGTTATTTTATTTCAGTCAATACAATTTTATTGTGTAAAGAGGAATCGAAATATTGGTTTGTTTAATGTATTTTTATGCAATAACTAAAAGGCAAATCATCAGAATTCACCAATTTATTTATTCGATTAATCATCAGAATAACCAATAGAATAATCGATTACTAAAATAATAATTAGCTGCAACCCCAGGTGAAATAATGAACAAGAACTTCAAAATTTTTTAACATCCTGATTGTTTGAAATCTCTGTGCCAGGAATCTTAACCTACTGAAATTAAATATGCAACCAGAATTAGTCCATGATGCATTTTGCTAAGGGAACGATGAAACAGACCCACAGCATGATCCTGCCACCACTATTCTTGACAGTTAGTACCATGTTCTTAAGGTAACTTTGACTCCGTCTGGTAAAAGAACAGTTAATCTAACTCTTACAGGCTGTTTTTGCATTTTAAGGCAATAAAAACAGAAAATGAAATTATATACAGGTTGTTTGATAAACCTAGAAACTACTTTGTGCCTGGCGCTCGTAAAACCACTAGAAATGTGCACAGCATGGACTCTGCAGCTATGAGTACAAGGTGTGTTATCGTGGCTGAAAAATGTTCCACGGTGGCATTTGGGTAACGACGAAGAGGCTGAACAGAAACCACGCTAAGGGAATCTCTGTGTTTTGCTGTCAGATATGGTAGAGGAGGCTACCCTACTTTGACTTAATGACGTCTGCCTGACATGTTTCTGAATTCATCTATCCTGTGCAGACATCAGGACGGTGCAACACTGCCTGGAGTTATCATGTGAAACTAAGACATGGATGCTGGTGGAAAGTGTTTCCCCTTTTTTATTTCTCTTAATTATTAATCATTCCCATAATACTTTCCTCTATGTATTTGTACTGTGACTATGTTCACACAGCAGGCAAATGGAACCCAAATCCGCAGATTTTTCACTGCAAATTCCAATTTTTTCACCAATAAAAATCCGACCTGTGCCACTCCCATGTGGTACTCATTCGGATACATATCTGATAGTTTTCAATGCCTCTGTAGTCAAACAATGCTGCATTTTATCCGCCTTTTACGTCGTTGATGTGACGTCATCTGCGCCAGAAAAGGCCAGATTCGGTAAATTGGGACATAAATAATGGCTGAAAGTTATGATTATGAATTTATGAAAGAGATCTTTGTCACCACTCCTCCGAATACTTCCGATTATGGATCCAAATTTACTTCTTTACAAAAAATGTCTGTCAATACTCCACCGCTGTAATTACTTATGCTTCCTTTTTAGTAGTTCCCTTCGTCTTGCTGTGATTTAGTGTCCATTCTGTCAGCTTCATTGCTGATTAAACTTTAAAAATCGATCCACAAACGGCTCCGGTCCATTATCACTTCCGTAAACAATGCGCTGCCGCGTGACGTCAACGTTCTTCTTCTGCGCATGCGGGGCCGGTTTCCTACGTAAACCGTTCGTTGACGCACTATCCTCATTGCGCTCGGGTTTAATTAGTTGTATGAAACAACCTCGCAAAAATAAAATAAAAATAAATAATTTTAGCAACAAAAAAGGGGGGAGAAATTGAGCATTTTATGACCTGTTGTGTGAACATTTGGTGATAAAGCTATTGCACATATCCTAGTAACGGTTACTTAAGCGCCAGAGACACAGAAACACAATGTTGCAAATCCTAAAAGGTGGAGAAATTGTGAGTCACGCAGTGGAGACACTTTGTGGTGAGACCTGGCACCTGCCTACACTTCTTTTTCGCTCTCACACTCGTCTCCCACAGTCACGCTAACCACTTGTGCCCCACAGCAAACTAACACTCCCCCCTTATCCGCGTTGCCCCCCGTCCCTTCCCCGTTAACATCATCTCCGTACAACCTGGCTGCAAACTTAATGCAACCCAGGACGTCGGCTTTCTTTTCCACCACACACACCAACACTCCCCACTGCAGCCACCTACGACCCACTTTCGTGCACCTGTCCAGCGGCTTCCTCGATCAGAGAACTACACCAACACTTTTGCAAGTAGCGATCAGCCCAGCTTGTTCCGTCTTTAGTTCCATCTCCGTTTAATTTCTCCCTCCTTCAGTTTCTCCACTGTGTGTTTGTGTGTCTGCCACCTACAAGCACACGAACCTGATGACCTGACATAAATCTGAGTAAGAGCAGAGCTGCTGCTGCTGCACACTGCGGTGCACCTGTAAGTTAATGTTATAGGCATCCAGGAAATAAACGTGTGCAAATATGCGTGTGAGGCTTTGCATTTGGAAAACCTTCCCTTTGACTGAGTATCGTTATTCTTTTACATGTTTAGCAGATAAATTTCCGTTTTTGACTACTGGAAGAAAACAGTTGCTTTTGAGGAGCATAATAATCTGAATCCAAAAGGGAATGTATTAAAGCTTGTAGTCAAGTTTTTTTTAACACCTATAACATTTTTTCAAAATGTCTGATTTATCTGGGAATACAACCCAAACTGCTTTATTTGCCCAAATGTGACCTATATCCAACTTTTTCACAACTGTTTTCAAAGCATACTATCATGTTTTAAACACAAAATGGTTCCAGTTTCTAGTGCAAATAACTAAGTACATTTGAAATAAGACACAACTAATTTACAAGTAATGTTTCAGCATAATCTAGGAGCTTGTTTCAAGTCAATAATTTCTTAATATTGACTAAATAGTGCTAGTAACAAGTGAAATAATCTCCCAGTGGAATAAGACATTTTAACTTACAACATGGGAATACTGGACGTTGGCTCAAACCGGGTCAAATACAGCAGCAAATCTGCAACAAAATCCCTAAAAAAATAAAAGAATCATTGAGTTACAACTCAAATATCTTACATCTATTTTTAAGTAGTTGCTGCCTGACAGGATTCGATGAGCTGTTAGATTTTGGGTTGGTCTGAAGGTTTGGGATGGCCTGAGAGTCTGTTAACCAAACAGCTCTAATCAAAAGGTTAAATCTTCACGTTAACCTCCAAAAGTATTGATGTTCGATTGTAACCGAGGACGCCTGATTGCCAGGAGAGACATTTTCTCAGTTCTTCTTTTTCTCTCTGCAAACAGATCAACGTTGAGATGAGCAAAACACAACAGGCCTGAGAAAGACGGAGCTCAGCTTTTGCACTTAAAATGTCCAGAGTGTCAGTGAAGTGTTTAACTGTTCGATAGCCGCAGGAATCTTCAAAAACCTTGCAGCCAAAACGCACAAAAAAGGCGCTATGAAAGTCTTAGAAGACGTGTCCCACCACTTTCACACACGTCAACAGCCGCCGTGGTCACTCGTGCAGGGAGCCTCATCTTTTGCTCACCGTCTCACGCAGACGCTTCTTTTCCACTCTGAGGTGACGTCGCAAGGCGTCACCGTGGTGACAGGTTGTAGGCGGGGATGGCCTCACTGTGAGCGCAGGAGATAGAAATTGAGAGGTGGAGGAAGAGAAAGTAGGCAGATGTGAAAGCCTGATGTCGGTGTCGCTGCGTGGGCGTCTCTCAGTGAGAGCTCTCCCTTCGACGTGTGTGTGTGTTGATGGTGAAGGCGGGATGTGTGATGCATGTAGATGTGTGTGTCTGAGTGCAGACGATGTACGGCGAGCAGGTTAGCAAACGAAAGGTGCATCTGAAATTTATACAGCCTCAACGTGAGATGTTTTTACAGTATTACTGCTCTGACATCATGCAGGATTATTATTATTATTATTATTATTATTATTATTATTATTATAAGTGATAGTCTTAGTCATAAATATAATTAGTCCTTAGAATAATCAGTTTTCCTTGAACCGTTTTGAATTTTCAAGTTATTTTCCATTATTTTAGTCAGAATCTACAGATTATTTTCCCAGAACATATTCTACAGGTTACTAATCAGATTAATCACAATTAATCGATTATTTAAATAACCATCAACTAATTTAGTAATGAATTAATCATGAACTGGAGCTTGCACATTCAGAAAAAGAGCAGTAATTAAGCCTGAACTGTGCAAACAATATACACATTTTGCATTTAAAAAAAACAAAACATTGTCTTTAAATATGTTCTACTCAAAACCACTTACCTGTTTCAAATTCTGTAATAAAAAACTTCTATTAAACACCATCAACTATCCAGTTATTAATTGTTTAATGCAAAAAATAGTTTAGATTTAGATAAATCAAGCAGAAAGGGATGAATTTTTCACTTGTTGATGTTAGAAGTATTTTTTTTTAACTGCAGATGCATCTTTTGCTGAAAATAATCACAAAAGAAATGCTATGCTATTACATTTTAGGCAATAAAAGGAATTTAGTTATTTGTTTATTTGCATATTTTAAAGTTTTTCTAATATTTAAAGAATTTGCAGAATGTACCAATTTTTAAAGATTATTCATCAGAACATACTTAATAAACTAACAAATTTCTAAAAAATAATTGTTTGCTGCTACTTTACCAGAAATTCAAGTTTTACTTACTTTCCAAAACCTATAGATCCATTTTCAGAAAGTCACTTGCTGCTTTCCCGTCCAAACCCAGAACTTAAAATTTACTTTAATTGAAACTTAAAGGTTCAAATGCAGAGAACCACCAAATGTTTGATGCAGATTATTAAAGACTGTCGGTTATATGTTTGCGTTTGTCTGTGTCGCCTCAGTGCCCAAAGAGCAGCTGATGCAGACGGAGGAGTACGATCTGAACGTCGTCCGCCTGTGCATCCAAGTTTTCCTGCAGGATGAAACCGGCCACTACACCCGAAGACTCAACCCCATCGTCACCAACCCCATCTACGACAACAGTGAGTGCCCTGACCTCGAACTCCATCAAACACACCAAAAATCATGCTAGGTGGTTAGAAGCTATGGAAAACAGCGCTGAAGGGTGAGGTTGGTTTTAGGGAAATGCAAAATGGTGTACATGTCAGGTTTAACATTAAAGCAATATATTATGTATATTCATAAACTTCACCCAATGTCTAAATTTACAACGCACAAACACTGAGACTGGCAAAAAGCTGCACCTAAAGTGTGTCAAAACCTTTGTGCATGTGTCGAGTCTACTTTTCTCAACATGGTTTCACATACAGAAAGAGGAAGTTCTTTATACACACCAACCCTCAAACAACACCGTTACCATGGTGCACTTCCTCTTCCCAAAGCACACATGTGACTTTACTTGCTTAGATCTCAGCTGTCAACCATCAGTGCTTTTACCTCAAAGCCGAGCTGCAAATTTCAGCAGCTTCAATAAAGTCAACAAGAAATATCAACTAATAAATAGTTGCTAGGGCGTTCTGTAAGGACATGTTATATTTTCTTGTTTCTGTGTGATTAGGAGCTCCAAACACAGCTGAGCTGAGGATTTGTCGGGTCAACAGGAACAGTGGAAGTGTTAAAGGAGGTGACGAGATCTTCCTCCTGTGTGACAAAGTACAAAAAGGTACAAACTGCCACAGTCCTAAACAGTTTATCTTAACCATTGGTTGCATTTCTAATGTTTCTGCTCTGTTTTGCATCTTTTCTCCACATTCATCTCAAATCCACTGATTCATTTTGCTCTTTATTGCCATCTCTTTGCATTTGATTCTGGTTTTCAGTAGCAATATATAACATCCTGAACTTCTTGAACCGATAGGTTGCTTTCTAGAAACTCGCAGGTTATACTATATTACACATGTTACACTATGGGAACCTTCTAGTTATTTTCCTGAATGTACATGTTACTTTCTGGTAACTTAATAGTTATTTTCAGGAATTCATGGTCAGGGAGCTTACCAATGTATAAGTTAACTGAACTTATACATTACTTTCTGGAAACTTACTAGTTACTTAACTAAACTTACATGTTACTTTCTGGGAACTTGCCAGTTTTTTTTCAGTAGCTTACATGTTCCGTTGAACTTGCATGTTTCTGAGAACTTGGTTCTTTAATTTAACTTACATGTTTCTAGTTCTAATTTGTATATTACTTTCTGGAAACTTGAGAACTTAACAGTTTTTTTCTGGAAATTTAAAATTAATTTGATCTTATATGTTCTTAAGAACTTAATAGTTCTTTCCCTGAACTTACAGCGTACTTTTGACAACTTAGCTTGAACCTTACAAGTTATAATAACTAAACTTACTAAAGTTACTTTTTCAAATGTACCTTCAGTTTGCATGTTCTTCCTTCCAGAACTTACTGGTTACTTTTCGTAACTTATCTAAATATACAGGCTACTTTCTCGTAACTCGGAATCCATGAATCTAATGGTTACGTTTACAGAACTAGCGCGTTGCTTTCAAAAACGTATCTGAATGAATTCAAAATTAGAGGCTACATTAAAAATGCACAAGTTATGTTTCAGAAATTTAACTGTTACTTTCCAGAACTTACCCAGAACCTTTCTGGATCTTGCTCAGAATCTGCAGATTGGCTTGAGGGAACTTACTTACTAACTAGTTTCAAAAACTTACCTAGAAATTAGATGTTGCTTTTGCATAATTTCCACATTAGGTTTGGGAAACTTTCAGAAAGTAAACTTTAGGGTTTGTGAAAGAACAGACTGGATTATGTATTGCTACTATCATCCCATCATCTCTTTTCCCAACAGATGATATCGAGGTGAGATTTTTCTCCTCCAACGGATGGGAGGCCAGAGGTTCTTTTTCCCAAGCCGACGTTCATCGTCAAGTGGCGATCGTGTTCAAGACGCCGCCGTACTTCCACACCAACCTAACCGAGTCGGTCACCGTTCACATGCAGCTGCGCCGACCCTCCGACCAGGAAGTCAGCGAACCGATGGATTTCAGATATCTGCCCGAAAACAAAGGTGATAAGAAACTCTCGTCACGTTGTTTCTGTTAAACAAGACTCTGTTATTCATGAAAACTTCTGTCTCCTCTTTAGACCCCTACGGCTACAATGAGAAAAAACGCAAAATAGAGGATTTGTTTAAGAGATCGGGACTCACAGGTATGAACTGTGATCCTGTGTATTCAGCTGCAGTGATTTCACTCCAGTTAAATTCATTAATAATCATGTTTCTCACTTTCTCTGCCATCTTTAGGTAGTTCTTTGGCTGGTCTTCAAATGCCCAGGCCAAAGGCTGTGCCTCACAGCCCAATGGCTCACATGAGGAAAGGTGACTAGTTTTATATTTAGTGTTCATACAGAGGATTGAATTTCATTTAGGTGGTTTCTAGGTTTGGAAAGTGTTTCATTTCTGTATAGAGTACCAGAAAGTGACTGATATTCAAACTGCACTGTTTTCTACAAACTAACATTTCATTAAAAGCTTAAATTTGGAAAACGTTACAGCTAAAACCAGATATTTTCATACACATAATAAAAAGAGATACATTTTTTTCTCATTATCTGAAGTTAAATCAGACTAAACTTCTCTTGTTTTAAGTCAGTTAGAATTACAGAAGTTGTTAGAAAACTTAGCCAGATTTTTTTTTTCTGTATTTGTGTTAAGTATTTAATATTAGGAGGAAGATCATTTACTTTAACATGATTTGCTTGGATTGTTTCATTGTAATGATTATTTATTATTCTTAATAACTCAATCACTTATTGATTGTCTTATTTTTTACGTTGGACTACATTAGCGTATTAGGGCCACATTAAGTAAATAAAAAAAAATTACAAGAATAAGGTCATAGTATTAGTAAATAGTATTTTATTCATAAGCAGTAAATAGTATGACTATTTATTACTAAGTCATAACATTATGACTTTATTCTGGTACAAATTTATTCTCATTATTTTATTTTATTCTTAGTGTGGCCTCAGTTCGCCATCATTTTAAACAAAGTTACTAAAACTGCAAGATTTTTTTGTTAAATTAGCGTTTTGTTCTCAGACCAGGCTGTGAGACGAATTTCAAAACATGAAATTTTGCTTTGTTTTAGTTTACCTTGTCTCTGCTGTTGAGTGTACAATACCACCACAAAAAATATTAAAATTAAATTATATCATATATCAAAGTGTATGAATCCTGTCTCTTATTTAGGTGAATAAAAGACGAACATCCACTAAAATCTGTTTTTTCTTCTTGCCCAGACCACAGTGCCATGTACCTGAGGCAGACCGCGGCGCCCATGGCTCAGCAGACTCCAGTATTTAACCAGTCCTACCAACCGCCAGCCCAGGCCACCGGCGCCATGATGACATCACAGGCTCATAACATACAGCTCAGTAATCAGTGGGTCAATCCGGCCTCCCCCATGATGGAAACGGTCACCATTAACCCAAACAGCAGCAGGCAGCACCAGCCGAGTCGTGGAACTGGTTACCAGCACAAACTGGACCCGGGCAGCTGTGAGAACAATGTCCTCCCTCAGCTCTCCATGAGGGATCTGCAGTGTTTGGACACGGTCGTTCCGGGGAATATGATGAACCCGTCCGAATCCCAGCTGCTGTTTCAGCAGCAGCATCAAAGAGACGATCTGAACTCTGATTCCCAGAACCAAATGGCCAACCAGAGTCAAGGTTTCCAGAACACATGGCAAGGCTTTGGTACCGTCCCACACGCCCACAACAACACCAGCAACTATAATGGGTCGGTACCGGCAGACGGGTCCCAAGCCCTGGGCTCTTTCCCCTTCCTAGAGGGAGTGACGAGTGAGGATTTCCTGAAGGGTCTTGTTGGAGGGCCTGTCTTCCAGTGTAAGCAGGAGCCTCAGGTTTCTGTCGGACAAGATGGCGGCAGCCCTCTGATGCAATCCCAAAGAGAGAGCCAGGGAAATACGTACACCAACCTGCTGCCTCGCCCCATGAGCAACGGCGCCAACATGGATCCGAGGCGGCAAGACGTCGGCGGCGTCACCCAGCCTCTCGCGAATCTCCCTTTTGGGATGGTGCCGGAGGTCCGCTACGCAAATCTGGCCGACTGGGCCAAATCTTCTCCGCAGGGTAAATAAGAAAAAAAGAAACGATTGGTTTTTATCAGGAGAATCTGTTTAGCTTTGAAAAGCCGGTTTGCACTGGCCCCATGAGGCTCGCCTGGTGTCGGTCTGGGTTGGTAGTCGGTTGGATCCAGAACCAGATATTGTTTGGAAACGGTACAATTTATCATTTTAGAAGATCTTTCACACCAAAAGAGGCATTTTTTTCTAAGTGAATCAAGTAAAATATCTTGATTCTTGATTTAATTTTTGATCATTTGTGACGCTGGAGGAGATGCAGAAAGTGTCCATGCAGCTTGCCGTAGGCGACTGGAACTGAAACTGGTCAGTTTAAGTTGGCTAACTTGGAGTTAGCTGGTTTCTGTAAGGACAAACCATTCTTTAGACTGGTACTGGTGACTTGATAAAACAGCTGGATAACATCTTCCAGGACAAAGTTTAAATATTTGAAGAAGTGAATGTACTTTCTTTCTTTTTCTTCATTACGCAAAGTTGAACTCACTGTCAGCATATCGAGTACTGAATGTTATAAGATTTAGTCTGTTAAAAACACACAAATATGTATATATATGAACAGCATAATTTCACTTAATTTCTTTGGATGTTACAGAAACTACTTCACTGCTTCTTGTTTTGATTCTTTGTTGCAGAGCATTGCTGTTGGATGCACTCTGTGCATGCATGTTAGCCATAGTTGAGAGTAAAAGCAGTAATCGTGCTTAAACACTCAAGAACTGGCAAGGTACTGAAATTTCCATTGAGGAAGTCGAGGAAGGCACATTGAGTGGTGTCTCTCCTTTGTAATGACTATGTCATGTCAGTGATTGCTTGTGTTATCCAGAGTTCTCAGAGCATTTCTAACATATGTTTTATACTTTCAAATGCCTTTTGTATGACTTATTGTTTTGTTTATTTAGCTGAATGTTTGGGGATGTTTCCTTAATTGGATATGATTATGGACCAACACTGGCACTGGTCAGCGTTTATATTTTCTTACTTGTTGGCTTACAGGGTTTTCGGGGCTTAAATAGACATGTCTGTTTTGATGAATATTGTACAAAGTTTGAAAATTAAATGATTTGTGTTTTTTCTTTTTTTTTTGGTAAAATTTGTATTTCCTAATAAATAATAAATTGGTCTTTTCTATGTCGTTTTTTATTATTTTTACACTATTACAATCTTGATAGAAAGAAAGTTAAAATTTTCTTATTGATTTTTATTGAATTTATTTAAACAAAGATACAAAAACAAAACGTTTTAAGAGGGGAAAATGTGAGACTTTATCTCTCTCTCTCTCAATTAGCATGGTAACTGATCAAATTCATGACTTTACTATAAGAAAATAGCTAAGCAAGTATGTGTTTTTCTGTGTAAAGAATAAAACTTAACAACAGGACCTTAAATTTGAACAATCTCATTTTGACCGATGAGACCAATGTGCATACGTTTGATAACAATATTAGCATAAAGTTTGGAGTAAATATGATATATACATATCCTCATGCCAACTGTCAAGTACCATCGACTATTCTCTGTTGATGTTAACGGGTCATTGCTGATATCTGCTTGGTGTTCTGATATCAAATACTTTCATAGTGATGACAAGTAAGTACAATTGTTCACATTTCAGCATTTACAGATATATTTGTCTGTGGAACTTGAATCCAGATTATGATTTTGTGGAGCATATTTAAAATATGAGAGCTGGAATACCTAGCCACAATGCTACTTGGCTGGCATCCCTTAGTGCTAATGATCTGAACCCCAAAGTGATTCCTGTTTGCTTATCAAGGTATGTTTGGTGTTTGAACTATTTTAATAGGCAGTTATAAACGGATCTAGAGAGGAATCTTGAATAGTTTAGTTATTTGTGGGTGTTTGTGGTCCTGCTAATACCGGGAATATAGAGTAAAGATTATACTCAATCCATGTAAACAGAAGGAATCGACAGTAGAAACACCACCAGATATTTGCAAGAAGATTCCAGATGTGTATGAGAAACATCTGAATGCTTCTGAACATAAACATAATTTTTGCTCTTCCTTTATTGCTTTTGGACAGTTGCTATGACTCGTAAATGTAGAGGTATTGTTTTACAGTAGAGCTGCTGGTTAGCATCTCAAAAGCTCAAAAATACCTGAACTATTACCCCAAATCCCAGAGGAGGCTTCATCAATGCAGAACAGGACCAGAGAGAAAGGCGAGAGAAGAAGGAAGTTCAAACAGCAACAGTCTTCAGTCAGAGGCTTCTTCAGATTCGTTGGAGGACTGACTGCTATTGGATATCCTTCACCATCCACAATAGCTCTTTGGAGATACTTGTAAGTATTTTTGAATTGAATTGATAATATGTAGAAAACTCCAGTTTTATAGTGTTATTTAAAGTAATAGTGAGAATGCCTTCCCCTCAATGACTAGACAACAGTGTGAATCATCTTGACTTTGCACTTTCATTTTAAGTTGTCTTCGACCCCAAACCAAAATGCTCATCACAAAATTGGTTGTAAGCCAGACATTCACTTCTCTGTTTAAGCACAGCAGAACTATATTAATGATCAAAGCCTACCACTTAAAAAGTGAAACCAGACTTCAAGCTCAACTGAAACTATTGACTATCTCTTGTGGTGATGTCTGGTCAGTTTAAAAATCACTAAGCAAAGAGAAAATAAAACGGATTGAAAGTTTCATTGTATTATCTGTGAGCTACAATGAGCTACACCTCGCATAGCGCTAATGCTATTAAAAACCTCAGAAGCATGATAATGTCATAAATTACCCTCACAAAACATCTGCACATGATTAGTTCTTCATGTAAACTTCGGCTTTTTTACCCAGTTTTCAAAGTATACTGTATATACCACAACTTCTTTCGAGGTTTTAGCTGTATGACTTTAGCTAGCCTACAAGCCCAAAACAAACATGGCTACTAAGCACACAAAATGTTTAACCTGTAGCTACAAAGTTAAAACATTTATTAGCAGTAGATGTTTCAAAATTAGCCTCACACAATGTGGTAAAGAATTTCTGAAAGGGGATAAGTTGCTGAAAAACTTATATAAAACATGATATGGTAGAAAGAACCAGAGAGATTTGCTAACAGTCGCCCTCAGTTACCAGGCTAACCGATATTAGCCTAGCTTACTAAGGCTAACGGTCTTTTTTAATGCACTTTACTATTTTTATGCGATTGTTTACTTTTTGGATGGCAGTTTTCTTTGTATTGGTGTTTTAATACCAGGTGGTGTTTATCTAAATTTAATTCAATTCATTTATAAAACACTTTATTAATCCTAAATTGAATTTAAATATTGTATTACCTAAGTTTCTTCAGAGAATCCCCACTAGCAGTCTGTATTACAGTGGTTTTCAAGACGCCTGTGACTGACGACTTGTATTACAGTCTAATGAAGAGGATGTTTTTCATTTATTAAATAGAGGAGTAGGTAGTATAGCCTGTTGAGGTAAGATGAAAGTGAGGTGCAGAAGTTAATTGGACTGTAAATAACTACTTCGCCACCGCCCTGCTCCAACCCTATTACTCACACATGCTGGAAGATTTATACTTGACTCACTCTGTTGTTACAATAAGCAACACAATGGAGCCGGAAGATATTAAACAAAAGATTAAAACAGGAAAGAAAAAAAATCTGAACCGTCATTAATTCCTTCTATTTTTCCACAATCCCTGTAATGAACAAGTCAAAACACCAGATAAGAAAACACACCAGGACTTTTCTAAAGTTTGTATTTCCTTTTATTTCCTGCTTTCACATCAAATCAGTTGCATAAAAAAAAAGTTCCTCTGGGATCTAGACAGTTCACACAGTCGCTTTATGTAAAATGATGCAGAAGAGGGAAAAACATTTGAGGAACACACAGCTCTTCTGAAATGTCATGTTTTTCATGTGATATTATGGGATTGACAAGCCACCTGTTGCATAATAAAGGAAATGTTGCCACTGTTGAGCAAGGTCGTTTAAACTTTTAGTTTCAACTCCAACTGAACAGCAAACAGAAAAAAAAATATTTTTGGTGTTTTATTTCTCACTGTAGCTTTGATTGATTTAATTATGAGTACCTTTTTAAATAAGGCTCTGCAGGCATTACACAAGAGCCTACAGACTTTTGTAAAAATTTGCAAATGAAAACCTCATAATCCTGTTTGTTTCACTTTGATATAAATTAAGAAACTGATGAGATTAATGATAATGCAGCTGTCTATGTCATCGGCTGAAATATATGTAACATGATGAGTCAGACGACGTGCTGTCCTGACACATTTGAAACTAGACATTACCTCAGTTATCCGGTTCCAAGCACAAGAATCTCCACAGTTTTTAATTTGCAGTGACGTTAGCTGGGCAGCATCAACGTCTCAAACTGAGGGATGTTCAGGATAGTTGGGTTTTTAAATCATCACACAGGAACTTAATCTGCTCTAGCAGCTCCGACTTGTCAGGACACGGTCAGAGAATATTCAGGGGTTTTCCAGGTGATTCCATTTCTGAGTTGATTTGGCTGTTTTGGATCATGATGAACACCAAAGTTTCAATTATCTGAAAAAGGCCAAAAGGTCTTTCCAGCAATGTTCTTGGCTCATTTCGAAGCAAACAGGCCCACATCATGACACATCCGCCATCGTTTTTAACAGTGGGCAGAAAGTGATTTTCAGAAATATTAATCCTCTGTTTGATACCAGATATTTTTTTTGGGTGTTTATATGTTTTTGATTCATCAGAGGTTCATTTTTACTAATTCTAAAGTGATGTTTTCCTTTTTCAGAAGAACAATGTATGAACATTGATAGGGAATAAATCGGCACTGATTCCAATCTTGTTTCTTGAAATCTTCTGGCAGTTACAATCAACGTAAAGCGTCATTACCAAGGAACCCAGGATGTGCTGCACTGGAGATGTTTGTTTCTCTTGTATTGGGAGACTGAAAAGAAATGCTGCATGAAGCTTCCTTCCTGTCTCGTTGCGTAGAACCACAGTGAACCCTGATTTAACCTCGCCGCACAAGGTACTGGCAGCAGTTTGCTTTTCAGTTATTATCAGGGTTAGTTCACACGTACCAAAGGGTTTTTTTAGGTTGAACTGAACATTTACGGACAATTTAGCCTAAAAGCCACTCTTACAAATTGGTAAGCTCTGCCAGTAGCTCATCTTTGGTCTGACTTTTTTGCAGCTTTTTGCAGTTTTATATCTAAAAGGGCAAAGAGACCCAATTGAATCTCCAAATATGCATGCAATAAATCTAAATCCTTAAGCTGAAATGAATTCAACAAGCCAAATACTTTCTCATTCTCAAATGTGGAGTGTGGAAAAGAAAATCTAAAAAATTGCATTATCAATGCCAGTTTTCATTGACTGAGTGTGGCTAAATGTAATCTGAATTACTTACAAAACATTTCCAGCCTACCGACTGTGATTCAAAGCTGAATTTTCGCTGAGAAGTAGTGGAACTAAACAGCCAATCGTGTGTTGTTGCTAGGGAAAAATAACAAGCATTTGACCAATTTAATGTATTTGTGACTCTGGAAATTTCGCCCAGGCCACAGAAAGTGAAGGAAAGTTTGGGATCGCTATGGTTATGCTACAGAAAGAAGAAATTTACTCTTTTTGGTTGAAATAATCTTAAATGCTCTGCAGTCACCACTGCAGTGACAAGGCTTTGGAAAAGGTTTTTATACATTTACGATTTCTGTGTTCAAGTTACAATTAAATGTTTGTCATAGTTGATCATAACATGCTGATTGAAGGAATGGAAAAGTGGGTGGAAACAGTTCTTACTTGACAAACCAACACAATTATAAATTGATACAAACAAAAACATAACTTGTGGCGTTCCTCAAAGCACCATTCTCGGGTCATTTTTAATCAACATTCGCATACAACTTTACTTAACCAGACTTGATGGAGGTAAAAGGCAGAGTTTGTTTTCTGTCTTAAAGTGAATTAATCTTCCTCTTTAGTATCGTCATGAAAAAATGGTAGTTGTACTTTATCTACTCAGAATACATTTTATTTTAGGCCTTCAAGGCTACAGAATAGAAATTTTTAGCACCAGAAAGTATGTGTTTATGTTGCACTTTTCAAAACATATAGTATTTTATACATTTTATTAGGATTTAATTTGATCTTAATTTTAGTATAAATTCCAGAGATGTGCAGAAACTCTTTTTTAAACATATAAATGGTTTTTAAATGTCAATTTCTTCACCTCTGTCACTTTATTTTTTATACAAATAAACATAACACCATGATAAGGTGTAATAAGGCAGCCTCCTTCTAATAAATTGCAGTAGCTTTGAGTTGTTTTTTGTTTAGTTGAACTTAAATAATATGTTTAGCTATTGCAAATTACCCTCAAACATGAACCGGGGGATGAAATAATGTATTGCCTAAATTATTGGTTAAAAAGAAGAGGACAGACAGTCCTCAGGTCCTGCAGTGATCAGTTTCATCATGACATTTCACTTCTGCAGGAGGATGTATTTATCTGACGTCTATGCAGGGAGTTTTCACAATGCAACGCTTCACTTCTGGGGCACGTGCACGTTCAGGTTGTTGTATCTATGTGCACAGACTTACTCTGCTTTCACAGTGACAGTTTGTTACAGTGGCTCATTGCAACGTATATCATTGAATATTTCCTACCCATATCCTGGAAAAGGCGAGCTAGACCAGTTTAGCCACTTATTGCCAGTAAGGCCCCTCCTCTGCTGCTCTGTCTCCTCCCTCCTTCAATGCCCTCCCTTCCTTTTTGCAAACTGCAACCACTCGGTGACAACATCAGCTTCCTTCACCTGAATGAACTTCTGTTATCTCAGCAATTTAGAAAGGAGCTACTACGTGACTGCAAACCTCGTCATCATTTGCATGACATAGTAGTGCTATACTGATGTAGCATTTAAAAAGATATCTGCCTCTGTAGTTTTTCTTTTATATATATATATAATTACCTGAAAGAAGTTGAACAGATTCCATGTCTGAATACAAGTTATGACAGAGTTTCCCCCAAAACAGATGACTTATGCTCAAAAAGCGTTAAACTTCAAGTATCTTTGTTCGCTTTTTCAACCCAGACAGGACTTCCTACTGCAATATGAATAATGGTTATTGCTTGTATGCTCGGCTCCTCCAATTTTTTGCAAACTTCCTGCAGCACATTTTAATTATAGGTATCCTTCGCTATGCATAGCTATAACAGCTCCCCATGCAAGACCTAACTCATATTCGAGTGCAGGGAAAATCCCACAAAGATCTGACTGTGAAAAACTTGTCACGGTGTATGTGTGTAGTGTTCAGCAGGGTGTTTTATAGCTATACATTCTGCCTTAAGGTGAATAAATAAATTTCTCTTTTTAAGTATGCCATCTGCATAAAGGAAATAGTGGTTGTTTTAACTTTATTTAACACAACTTCAAAGGTGTATACTGCTCAAAAAAATAAAGGAAACAGTTAAACAACACAATATAACTCCAAGTAAATCAAACTTCTGTGAAATCATTGGTTAATAAATTTGATTTCCATTGATGATTTTTGTGTGATTTTGTTTTGTCAGCACATTCAACTTTGTACAGAACAAAGTATTCAGTGAGAATATTTCATTCATTCAGATCTAGGATGTGTTATTTGAGTGTACCCTTTATTTTTTTGAGCAGTGTATAAAGAATCGACATTTTTTCCCCCAAAATATGTTTATTTTAACCTATTGAAAATAGTATTCAAAACAAAGTGTATTTTATACAATTAGGATATAATTTAATTAATATAATAACGTCTTTCTTGACTCTCATGTAAACAAACTGGTGTTACTGTATTTTTGTGATTTGATTTATAACTAGCTAGCTAAAACTAAAACAAATTTTACAATATCTTCTTCTTCTTTACATTTAAGTCCCTAAGTCATAAGAGTACTGTAATAAATAAAGATGTTTTTCTAGATGCTATACTCCGACTACTACTTATGATACTGTATTTTTGCGATTTGATTAGTTATGCCTAGCTAGCTAAGCTTCAGTCAGAATTAAAGCTAATTTTCGGACTTCCCATAATATATTCTTTTTTACATTTAACTCCATTTAAGTCCCTAAGTTATAAGAGTACCAGATATATTTTCGGTGAATATAATAAATAAAGACTTTTTTCTGGATGAGTCATGTTGCACTCCCATCATGCTGTATATCACAGACAAACATCTCTACTTTGGTCTCATTTGTCCGTCGCAAACCAACCTTGTGCAGTTAAATAGAAGAGGCTTTCTTTACATGTTTCACACTTGTAGAAAATGTTTCTCATTATACAAACATGGACTTCAAATTGTTTGGATTTGTTTTATTTCCAATAGGCAGCACCAGTTTCTTCTTTAAAGTCCTTTGAAATCTTTTTGTCTTGGTATTGTAACTTTTCTGTTATTTTCTTCGTAGTTCAGACATTTTTTCACTTTTCTTGTTTTGTTAATTACTATTTTGCAACCTTTGTTTGAGCCTTGTTCAATTAGCTTGGCTGCTGTTTGTTTTTACTGACATTGCAGGCTGGAGTGGTCTCTATGCATCTAAGGTTCACACATGCAAGCTCTGTACCTTCCAGCAACATTTTTCTCTCAGTAGTTCCACTTTTGTAAATGCTCCCATCTAACTGTCTGGCCTGTGCAGAGCGCTCACACAAAGAGAAAGGGGGAACTAGAGAGTAAAAAGCACCCATATCACTGTCAGGCCAGTCCTGCGTGCTGCCCGTCAAAAGCACAGCAGGAACGCTGGAACTTCAGCACAACACAAGGTTTGCCAAGTTGGGGTGAAATCACCAGCCTGGGCAAACCGGCGAGCATTATCTGACCTCAAGAGTAGAAAGAGATGTGACAGATTGAGGACCTTGGGAAAAAACTCTGGGATTCTTTAATTCAGTTTACAATCCTTCCTGGTTATAATTCATTCTGGTTGTGCAAACAGAGGAATATACACGGTGGGCGCGTGACTTCCCCAGAAGTGTCCGTCTTTCTTGAAGTGTAAGAATGAGTTAATCATTGTCTGCAAATGAAAATATCTCACCAACCTTGGAAAGAACAAACCGTTGTCTTACCAGAGTGGTCAGACAGACTCAAGAATGCTCTTTCATCCACAAAAACTTTATGAAAAGACCTGATAATGTCTTGACTCTAGTTGGTACTTTGTCTTTGCCAACATAAAAAAGACACTGCAAAAACACAAAGTTTTACCAAATATTTCTGGTCTTACTACTATTTATTACTACATTTGAAATAAGACAAAACTAACTTACAAGTAATCTTTCAGCAGGAAATATGAACTTGTTTTAAGTCAATAATTTCTTTATATTGATGAAGAAGTTCTAGTTCCATTGTCAGATTATTTCACTTATAACAGGTGGAAAATGTTTTGTTATACGTTAAATAATCTGGTAATGGAACAAACATTTTTTCATTAATATTAAGGAATTATTTACTGAAAACAAGATCCTGTATCTTGCTGAAAAGTTACTTGTAAGTTAGTTTTGTCTTATTTCGAGTGAACTGAGATATTTGCAGTAGAAACCAGACTGAAAATACTTGGTAAGATTTTGCAGTGGATTTGTTGAAAAGGGATTGTTGGATTTATTGAACCACTAAACAACCTCTGCCACAAAATCTGAATCTCTCAGTTGATAGAAGCTGGGAAACACAAAAATAAGAAGTCATAAAAACATCATACAGTCACCAACAGAGTAACCAGGAACATTTTGTTAAGTGTCATACTCAAAATCATCAATTCGCATCAAATATGTTGGTCAAAGTTCCAATGATAATGAGTTGAAAGCAACTCTAAACAGGCTGGATTTAAAGGAGCTCAGTGTTTCGGCTGTTTTGTGGGATTATGTAGGAAAGCAATGGCCTGAAACAAAAACAGCAAACAAAAAACTTTTTAATGACGTTAAGAATTTACTCCAGGGGTTTAACTTTAAATCCTTTAGAATTTGCATCTCTCCTCTGCAGAGCTGCTGAACGTTCACCATTTTCTGACCCCTGATCTTATCTTGTAACAGTACGAAAGGTTAGAATCACACAGCGCAAACCCCCAAATACCAGGAGGACGAGGCACCAGCTCGAGCATCTGCCCACAGTCGGCGTCAGCAGGAGGGTGACACTTCGGATTCCCACCTGTGGCTCGGGATCCCTGACACCGTCAGGCCACAAACTAACAACAGCAGCAGCAGCAGCTTTGTGCACCTACACCGGGGGATGACACAGGCAAACTCTGTCATTCTAGCTCTGGAGAATCTAGAGCGACAGCTCCGCGCACACACCCTCCCACGCCCCACGACAACACTTGACATCACAGGACTCCCTCCTGAAACCACAGCGAACGCCCCCGCTGTACCTAGCATGAAGAACAGCCTCCCTCTGACACATGTCAGCCACTAGCAGCCCCCTGCATGTTTACTGACGTTAGTGAGAGCATTATTTACATATCTGATCTCAGTGGTATTAAAAGCAGCATTACTTATCTGTTCTTTCAGACATAAAAAAGACTGTAGTGACATAATCTACTGCTGAAAGTGATAGTTTTTGAAATTGTCTTTATATGTTTTAGTGTTAAATTTTCAAAACAAAATGAAAATGATAGTTTAAGTTGCTTTTCAGTATGTTTTTATGTCATTTTGTCACAATTATTTCCATTCATTTTCAATGTTCCAATCAGAAACATGTTCATTCTCTTTTGTAAAGGTTTGATGGGAGTTTTTTTTTCATCCTGAAATCTGTTTTGTTTGTAAAATCAAGAAAATTGAAAATCATGGGCCATCCTCTCCATGAGACTGTCTTGGGAAAACAGAATGTTTTCAGTCAGAGGCTTCTTCAAAGTCCCTGTAATACAAACTGCTACAGGAGATCTTTCCTGCCAACAACCATCACTATCTACAATAACTCTTTGAACAATTTGAATTAATGAATTACAACAAAAATTTATTTCCCTTTTGGCTCAATAAAGTATTTTTGAATTATAACTTCAATTAAATAAATGAAGAAAGAAAGAAAGAAAGAAACAAACAAACAAACAAACAAACAAACAAACAAAGTTGTCTTTAATTTAGCCATAAAATAAACAAATTTTTATCTAATTTGTTTGTTTATTTGTCTAATTCATTTACAGTTTAAAATGGTCAGATGTTGACATAAACAAAGGATTTGAATAAAAAGTAGTTGGGAGAAAAACATTTTTGTATAGTCTGTCCCTTCTCTCAAAAGTCAATTAAGCAATTAAGCATCAATCAACCATCCATATCAGGACTGTCTATGTATAAAAATAACTAAGTATTTTAAAAAAAATTCTGATGGGTTGGCTTGGAAAAATTATCTCTAAATACATTTTTGTGTTAGCTGACTGACTGTATGTACCTCTTTATGATACCAAAATACATTTACAAGAGAACAAAATAGAGTAATCCAAAGTGTAGCTGTCATATTTTCCCAGCTTCATTCATTTAAATACATAATACTGTCTTCAATTCCAACGTATATGTAAAGAGATTTGGAACAAGTCAGTGTAATAATAATGACTGAATTATTATTAATATATATATATATTTTTTTTTTTTGTTGAGTTAATATGACTTGCAAAGTGAGGGATATTCCCTCTACAACTTCTGATGGTGCTTTTTATGTACGTTGATGACTCACTTTTTTTTTTAATGTGCTACAGCACCCTCTGGTGGCCAATATTTTAAAAAGAACGTAACATGGGAGCAGGCTCTACTAATCGCACAGGCGGTATGTTTCGTTAGGATGGATGGTAGATAGTAACTAGTTATTTTCTTTTACTTGAGTAAACTTTTTGGGGAAAGAAATTAATTTTTAGTAGTAGTTTTACTGCAACATACTTTTTAGATTGTTTGCCTGACGATTTTATATGTTTAATCAGATATTAAATTAGAGTAACTCATTTTACAAAATACTTTTTTACTCTTGAGTAGTTACTTCTATGGCTACTTTTTATTTTTGTTTGAGAAAATATGTGAAAGTAGTGTTACTCTTACCTGAGTACATTTTTTACGGTTGTTTCACCTCAAGGTTAAACGGAAAAAACCTCAAACACAACAATCGTCTATCTATTATTCTGGTCTGACTTCGAGGTATGTTTGGTGACAGTGAGGCTTTTCGGGTGTAACAATAATTCCTAAATAGTTTAATAACAAATAATACAGATATGTAACTAATTTTTCATAATGAATTTATTCAATATCCTTTACAGGCGTATTAAGGCATTTTGTGAACACACGTCGTGGAAATATAGGGTTTATTTTAGAATTCTAAAAATTACGAGGTGCACTGGAAGGGAGCATTAAAAAACGGGTCAGCGGACGGGGGATATACTTCGATTTGTGTGTTTTTTTTAAAGTTGTTTGTTTAATATTTTACGATGGATTCACATCCACCCCCAAAGCCTTGGGAAAGGCGGATTCCAGGAGCTATTAGCGCACCTTTAAATTACAGGTAAACTAGCATTTATTTGGTTTATTTTGTCGGTCTTTGCTGCTAGCTTAAAGTAGCATTTGCTAATGTTGTGAGCTAGTTGATGCTAAAGTTGCTAAACCTGCGATCTAAACATGTAGCAGTGTTTTTCCAGAATAATTTGACACGACGAGTTTAACAGTGCGCAATTCATCAGTTGCATGTTTTAGATTATTTAGTAAACAGCAACAAATTAATTAAAATTAGTAACTCTTCTTCTGCCTTCGGCCTGCTATTTACTTTATAGTCTTACGGCTGAATTTTACTGTTTTTTGGTGTTTTATAATTAAATATAATCGCAACAGCCAGGGTGTACAGGTTTCAGTTTTTATGTTGAGTGTTTAACTGGGCTATTGCTGTTAAAGATTGTCCTAAAAGCTGTTGTATAACGGAGGGCGCACTGTGTTATAATGTTTATTTAATAGCAATAACGTGGAATCTTTTGGATAGCAAAAGGTGTTTAATAGAATATTTTGTTTTTTACACAATTTAAACAAGTTGAAGCTAAAATTTTGCCACTGGAAAGAACATGTTTACAGATAAAAGTTAGTTTTTCTTATCTTAAATGCAAATGTACATGTTTGCTCTGAGTATGTTGTTCTTCAAGTAAATTGCCGTTTTTGAATCTATTCATTAGGGCTGAAACGATTAATGAAATGAATCGATTATTCAAATAATCATCAACCAATTTAATCATAAACTAGAGTATACAGAGACAAAGAAAGCCCATTTGCTTGAAAATCAACATATTCAGTGGAGCAAATAAACCAGAACTGTACAATATATGTATATATATTTATACATTTAAGATAAAAGCATCTTTTGTAAAAATGTTTTATCCAAAACTCCTCAAATGGAATAGTTTTAGCTTTTCCCAGTTCAAATTCATTAAAAGACTGTTGTGTTATTTTGCTTTAGGCAATAAAATGTTTATTTTCTTATTTAAAAAGGAGCTGAATTATTTATTTATTTGCATCTTTTCATTTTTTTTCTAATATTGTAAAAAGGCTTAAGTAGTTAAATGAAAGCTCTGTACAACCCTGTGCAGCCCTAGCATGCGCCAGTTAACAATCAAATTATAAATTACTTGACAATTACTTCAATGATCAGTTAATGACAATTAATCTGGTTAATTTGATGAATCCAATGAATCATTTCAGTCCTTATTGTAACAAATAGTTCTTTGTTTAGCTATCTCTTTGAACCTTTTTCCCAAAAAGCTCCTTCTTGACACCTCAGCTGTGTAAATTATTGCATGTTTGTTTCTTTTGTCACTGAACAGATCTGCAGACTTTGGACCGGCAGCTGTGGGGCCCTCCACGCCGGCAGGCCCTCCTGTTTTGACCAGAATGGCCCCTCCAGTGCCTCCCCGCCCCATGCAGCAATCCTACCGTCCATCCTACAGCTCTTTCACCTCCGCCTACAGTCCCTACGGGAGCTCCATCTATGGCGGCTACAACCCCTATAGCTACGGTGGGGGCGGCGGCGGCTACGGCCTGGGAGGCTACAGCCGCTTCCCTCACACAGAAGAAGTCGCCCCCAGCCGGTTCGTGCAACAGGCAGAGGAGAGCAGCCGCGGCGCCTTCCAGTCGATTGAAAGCATCGTCCAGGCCTTCGCTTCAGTCAGCATGATGCTGGACGCCACCTTCTCAGCCGTCTACAACAGCTTCCGCGCCGTTCTGGACGTAGCCAACCACCTCACGAGGCTGCGCGCTCACCTCACAAGGGTTCTGTCGGCGTTCGCTTTGGTGCGAACGCTGCGCTACCTCTACCGACGGCTGAAGCGGCTGCTGGGGAGAGGGACGGACGCAGACGTGGAGGACTTGTGGGCCGACAGCACGACCGACGCCCTGGCTACAGCTTCGTCCAGGGCGTTTGGAGCGGCAGCCGAGGAACAGAGCGTGAAGTCCTGGCCGATCTTCCTCTTCTTCGCTGTAGTTCTTGGTGGACCCTATCTCATCTGGAAGCTGCTGAGCTCCACTGCCGGTTCTGAAGAAAGTGGTAAGGCTTGCATCTGATTTATCTCTAAATTTAAAAATATTCAGCCTCACAATGCTTGGTGTAGAAACTTGTTCTTAGTCAAAGAAAACAAAATGAACTGAATCCGCTGGAAGGGGCTACTGTTGACGCGCAGAGTATCCAAAGAATTTATTTGTTAAAAGTCCATTCAACTACCGAGTAACTGATCAAATTATCATTTAATATTTCAAAATTACATAATCAGACAGACCAAAATATAATTTTAAGTGAAAATTTTGGTATTTAAAGGACAAAAATGATAATAATTCATATAAATAAAAAGAAACAAAATCAGGCAGAAGAAAATTTTTCCAAATCTGTTTCTTTCAATAAAAAACTTTAACAAAAGTGTGTGTCTGTGTTTGGTGGATTTTTGGTTAAAAAAAATGTGGCTCTTATGTTTAGTTTTGAATTTGATATGAGTTAAGTATATTTGTAGATTATTGATAGTTTGGAGCCACTTACTGTTGAACTCAAAGGTGTTCATCTGCACCTTGTACTTTGCCCTCACTTTTAATCATGTTACAGCTAAGCCTGTCCCAATAAACAATAAATCAATTAATCGCATGATAAATTCAAGGGAACTCAATAATTTCCATTTGTATGATTTATTGTTTCTCTTTTCTCTCTTTCTACCAAAAACTGCATGACAAAATCTTCAGTCTGGTGCTTCGGGTTCATTATGTACTACTTTGTGTTGATCTAAAATACATGGAAGTGCTTTTTTGTAGATTGTGCCATGAATACTTTTAAAAGTGTGTTTTTGCTGTACTTATTTCTAATTTCGTTATTGAAGATGTTCTGCTTGTGTTCAGCCACCAACTGGGCCAGCGGGGAGGATGACCATGTTGTTGCCAGAGCAGAATATGATTTTACAGCTTCCTCAGAGGAGGAAGTTTCTGTGCGGGCCGGAGACATGCTTAACTTGGCTCCTAAAGGTGAGAACTCGTTAACATCTTTATGTAATATGCTGAAGGAACATCTGCTCCTCCAAAATATATAAAACACAGTATTATTTCTGCTGGCTGATGAAATAGAAAATATATTTTCCTTGTAGTCAGTTGGTAGTTTCTGTGACAGAGAATTAGGACTACAAAAAGAAAAAAGAAAATTACACGAGCAAAGTCACAAGACTCTTAATATTATGAAAATAAAGTCTTAATATCAAGAGAATAAGCTTGTACGAGAATAAAGTCATAGTCCAAAAACTGGACTTTATTACTTTGTGACTTATTACTAGAATAAGTCACAAAATTCCGAGAATAAATTCATAATTTTATGACTTTATTCTCAAAATATTGACTTTATTCTTGAAATATTTAGACTTTATTCTCGTAATTTTATCCAAGAGTAAAGTCTCTATGACTTTACTCTCGTAATATTGTGACTATTTTTGTAATATTAAAACTTTATTCTAGTAATATTACGGCTTTGTTCATGAAACATTGACTTTATCTCAAAATATTGACTATTCTTGAAGTACTACAAGTTTTTTCTCATATTAGTTCAACTTTATTCTTGTATAACTTCTCTGCAATATTAACACTTTATTCTTGTAATATTATGACTTTCTTCGCTTTATTGTCAAAATATTGACTATGGTTGAAATATTAAGAATTTATCCTTGTACGACTTTAATGTCGTAATTTTGTTTTTCTATTTAAATTTTTTTCTTATTACTTCTTACTATGACGTATTAAGAGCTTGTTTAATACAACCTAAGTTTCAAGTGTTAGTTTAAAATCCTTGCTGTGTGATATCCTCCTCTTCACATTCAGAGCTACAGCCGCGGGTGCGTGGATGGCTGCTGGCCAGCGTGGACGGTCAGACCACGGGACTCGTCCCCGCCAACTACGTCAAGATCCTGGGGAAACGGAGAGGCCGAAAGCACGCCGAGATGGAGAGGCTCGCTCAGGTGAAGCAACAAAGCGCCCAGACAGCCTCGCCTGCGCAGCCGCATCCTGTCACAACCCGAGGTTTCACCCCTGACCTCGCCGCGCTGTCCAACGCTGCGTCTGCAGAGCAGCTGCTGGAGTCTGCGTACAGAGAAACTCCAGCTTCCTGTAGTCTGAGCACTTCAATCCCTGAGACGCCGTCCAACACTGTGCTGAACATCCCTGAAAAAAACGACCTCTGATGATGATGCCTTTGTGTGTAGAGGTTTATAATTAATTAGCTCGATCATTTCTTGTTTCCAGTCTTTAACTCTGGAAATAAACTAATCCTTGACAGCAGCGGTATCACAATGGACCTCATCTGAAATTTTCTAGAGTACTTCTTGATTCAGATCATTAGTCTGAATTCAAGGTAACTGATGGAAAATGGTTTTTAAACAAATGCAAGGTTTTTTCTCCTCATTCAGAGGTTGCTTAATAAACTTTAGTTCAAGTTTGTTTTGTAAGGAAATGAGGTAAACTGGGACGTTGTAATTTTAAAGGACGGAGGTGTTAAGAATGTGATCATGTTAAGTTTGAGGTTGACAGGCGGCTGGTTTTCTATGTTGTCTTTTGTCTGGAACAAATAGGATTGTTGTCAGAGCTGGAGAGGTGCAAGATGCAAATTTTCATCACTTTATTTGTCACAAAGTAATTTGTAAATATTTAATATAAATATTTTGAAAATAAATATTTCCAAAAACTGTTTTTCTTTTTTTGGTCACTGGTAAATATGTAAATGTCAAATTACCATGACTCCTTTAGCAAGATGTAGTCCACTGTATAATTAAAACCCAAAACAGTCCCAGTTATAGTTTAAAAATTACATTTAGAAGGAAAGGAGGGTGGACTCAGACCTGTGTTTTGCCCATGGCCCCAAAAGGACTAAGATCGCCTCTGATACAGTTCAATCCATGGCCTAGAAACTCCTGAAATTCTCCTATGGCTTTTAATTTTAAAGTGCAGTATCAGCATTATTACGAGTCCGCCATCTGGGCACCTTTAACAAGACTCTTCGTTTTATAAATCCCGTCAATTCAATTAAAAAATACCTTCCTAATCACAAAGGGAAGTTAAATGTAACTGATATGAGTCATTGAATATTAAGAGTTTGAAAACTACAACGTCAAAACACAGGCACATTATTCCCCGCTTAGTTTTATATTAATTAGCACTTAAATGACCCACCAATTGTTTTATTTTTTCCTTTCTGTTGTCTGAAAGGTTTACAAAGCAGTTTACGACATATATACCGTATTTACGACCGTCGTCTCATGGTAACAGGACGCTTATGTTGCTGCAGTGCGACAACTGGGACGACTTTTCAAACTAACGAGCTTTTAATGTGTATTAACAGCTTTGTTTAGTCAGGTGTTTGGTTTGTGATTAAACGGAATGGCATGTGAATACTATTTTATACCGCAAACGAGGACGTAAATTTAGCGAACGCTTTCGTTGATGGTTAGCGTTTATGCTAACTACTGAAGGCTTGTTCTGCCTTCAGGGACTATCGAAAATCATGTATTTAGGGACTAAGCTGCACTTATTGACCTGATTTTTACAATCAAAAAGTGTAAGGCAAAAAAAGCTTTCTTTTTTGAGAAAGTATATTTGATTTCTATAGTACCTTTCACTTGTAAAGAAAAAAATCAAACTGATTCTCAACCAGCGCATATAAGACAAATTAAATTGTGATAGAAGTACAAACAAATTTACTAATAATTTAAATAGTATATAAAACAATATCGAAGATATTTCCCTACATTAAAGTACATACTGATATCAATTTTAAAACTGAAACCTGAGTTGAGTGAAGGTGAGATTCTGAAGCTAAAATTTCGGTGGTTACCTGAAGGCAGCAAACAGTCCGGTCCCGCAAAGTTAGCTAGTCTGGTAGTTAGCCGTTGGACCGCAGCATCAGCACCATTATCATCACCACAATGGCAGAAAGGATTCCGCTGCTGCCTTGACTCTGCTGGGAGACGGTAAGCAACAACCAAGTATCATTTTTTTCTGTACCAGTTTTTTCGTTTTTACTGTTTTGGTCGCATAAAAAATGGATTTGATTTGACCCGAAGCGCCTGACGTATCAGGAGGAGTTACTGGAGGTTCGGCCTGCGGTAGCACCGCTTCCCACTGCGACGTCCCACTTTTATTATCATACAATTAAATACATCATCAGCCTCCTATGTGCACTTTCTCGACTTGCTTGTATTGCTTAAATTGGAAACTGATTTAAATATCTTCTTAATGTTTTTATCATATAAACATAGCATTAGGGAATATTTTAAAAAATTCAAGATATTTTTACCTTTAAGGTGACACGTATCCAGTACAATTTAGGTGAAAAATATATAATGTGTTTTAGATTTACTGTACTTCTGGACTCTGGCTAGGTGGTTAACTTCAAGTCAAAAGTGATCAGTATTTGGAATTCAGGAAGTTTAACCCCACAGCATGATTCTGCCACTACTATGTTTCACTGGGAGTTTGGTGTTCATTTGGCAATGCAGAGTTGTTTTGTAAAATTTAAACCCAAAACTCACCTTTTGGTTTCATCTAGGGCTATACGATAAATCGATTTTAACAATTCATTAAATGTGCTGTTTATAAAGACTACATTTTTGGAAAATGTAGATTTTTCTTAACAAAAATTCTAAAATAATATCTTAACAAAAGGAGGCTTCATGGATGCAGAGCAGAACTAAAGAGCAGAGAGAGAAGAAGAAAGTTCAAGCCATTTCTTCCATTGATCATAATATCCTCAACTCCAACATCTCTCTGCCCAGTTTTCTAACCAAACGGCCAAACAGAGATTTAAAAAGGAGCAGCTAAAGCAAATGAGGTGGATTAGCAGTGCTTGTCAACACCTGATTATGTAATCCACAACATTACTGTGGAATATTGTTTCTGCTGCCCTGAAATTGAGCTGTTAGCATGTCATACAGCAACAGTCTTCAGTCAGAGGCCACTTCACATTCATTGCGAGACTGACTGCTACTGGAGATCCTTCCCACAGCATCACAAACCACGACGACTGTTGGGTGATGAGTTACGACAACATTTAGTTTCCCTTTGGGATAAGTAAAGTAGGTTTGTTTTTAACATCCTGGTTGTTTCTGTGTCTTTCTACAATATTTTTTTATATTTGTTTAAATTTACTTAATTAATATTATTTATTCATTTGCACTGCCATTGAGAGTCTGTATATATATATTTTTAATTAGTTGTGCTTTCTCGCACAATGACAATAAAGTGATTCTGATTTTGATATTTCCTTCATGATTTAATTTTTTTGCATTCAATAAAATAATTTTCTAATGCAGTCGGAAATGCTAAATGTTCTATTTCAGTTCAAACAAAAATGTTTAACTTCAAGGAAATCAGGCTTTTTTAACTCTTTTTGCTGTCACTACATCATTGAAAAACAAAACAGTAACTGGCTGTTTCAACTAAATACAATATATGTGTTGAAAAGATATAAAATAAATTTAAAAAGTGACTGTAGCTTTATAAAATTTAATCTGATTCTTAAAATGCAAACTCTTTCATTTTCTTTCAGAAAGTTCAGATCAGTTTTGTTCTTGTTGACTGAATGCATCTTGTTTGTTTGTTGACCGTCTGTCTGCGTAGAGATGAGTCGCTTCTGTTCGGACAACAATAATTTCCCCTACGACAACAATGTCCTGGTTCTGGACATAGTGTTGGGGTCTCTGTGGGGGGTTCCTCAGCCCATAAACTGGGAGAATGTGGCCAAACTGGTGCCAGGCTTCACTCCTAAGGAGGTAACTGCAGTGCTGCTGGGTAACTATGAATGCCTCCATCTTCCATCTCCTCTTCATTGAATCCACCGTCTCCATCTTCTGCTCCATGGTTTATCAACAATTAGAGTGAGTGAGAGGAAATCAGCAGCTATGATGTGGTTTCACAGTGCGCCCGTCGATTTGAGGAGCTGAAGGCCACGGCGGGGTTTCCCCAGGTGGATTATCAGTGTAATGACCTAACAGGAGGAAGCGGCTCACCGTCTGACAGCCTGTCTGCCCTGCTGGAAGCTGGAGATGTGGTCAAGAGAGAAGGAGGCAGTCAAAGCTGCATCAAAGTCGCAGGTCAGTTAACGCTAACAGAAACCTTCCTCATTATGCCTTTATCTGTACAAACCCATCTTTGTTCTGAATCAGCCACAAATCTCTTCACAGTACGATAACGCTTCAGTTTTCATTAAATATCTAATGTTT
>CAEFZX010027116.1:0-34932 GCA_903066825.1 Alfaro cultratus
CCCACATTGTGCAGATGGGATGGGTATACAGTCATTTGTCCATGTAGATATAAGGACAAAAAAAAAAAAAAAAAAAAAATATATATATATATATATATATGTATATATATATATTAGAATGATGATCAAGGTGGGTGTAAGCATCCTTCATTTTGACACACCTTCTCACTCTTAGCATTAACAGGAAAGAGATTTTTTGCAGCCTGCATGTTTGAGGGGTTTTAGGATTTTCCATGGCAGTTTTTGTTTTGTGTGGAAAGCACAGCTGTAACTCTGGACTGTTGGGACAGAGTGCTTGGCTGCCCTCTAAGGTCAGGCACTCAACAGGCGTCGTGCCGTTGAGTTCCTGCTGTGCGACACTGAAGATGTGGTGCAAAGCTTTGAACCACAACTATATCCTTCTCAGATTTAATGAATCCTTCCTGTTCAGTCCTTTTATCAATTTTATTGAGGCCTCGTTTTGTGTTTGTGATGAGGATTACCTTTAAAAGATGGGGATTATTATGTTCTATTAAATTACGGGCCGTAGTTTGAATTATGACAGTAGCTAACATCTGATCTGCGCCAGATACTTTCAACTGGGATGTGATGCATGTTAAATCGACTTCTGCATGCTCAGCATTGTGTCAAAAAGAACATTCAAAAACTGCAGCACTGAGATAGAGATTTGATCCCATGAGCTGTTGCCATAGTACAGCCTTACCAAATTACTGCTGCACTGTGTTACCACCTCCTGAGACCTAGCCTGATTTTGACTGACTCAGACAAGATGCTTTCTGGAGACAAAAAACATTCAGTTTATTAATTTGTGTAGGCTCTTTCAATATCTGCACAACAAATACTACTGCTGCTAAAGTAATGCATGTTTAAAAAGTTTTTAATCTGTAAAAGTTTTTGAATTGGGTGCACAGATTTAATCAAAAATATTGAGAAGACACATGCTAGGTATATAAATAATTTACAACCTTGACCCTTTTTTACTGTTCACCTCTTTATAGAGTGTAGAAAGATTCAAATACATTTTAAAGCAATAATAAGAGTGATCTAGTAGATTTCAATCACTCAAAGCAATTACAAACAGCTGAATTCATCTTGCAGGTGAGGGAAAAGTGTAGTGTGCTTCCTTCAGCCATCTGGTTAGCAGTGTGCAGCAACGAGAGATACAACAACAGTGTTTTGTTATTCTATTTCATATGGTCAGAAAACAACTTAATGTCAGAAACTATTGACAGTTTTTAATCCGTAGCTTTTTAAAACCTTAGTCGTACTACTTTGTGTTTGAACTGCTAAATTCTAATATATGACTTTTTACGTGAGTAGCTTCAGGTTTCGCAATATTCTGGCTCATATTAAATGTATAAATCAAGTGAATGCTGGTGGGGGCATTCTGCTACACCTTCAAACTTAATGTCTATCATATTCTAAACCAGTCTGTAAGGAAGTCAGCCTCTAAGATGTTATCTGTTCTGCCTCAACAACCAGAAAGTTCCTGTTGTGGAATTTGAACTATGTGACAGACTCACTGACAACGATTGGCAGGCATCGACTTGAAGCCGTGGTAACAATGGAAAAACCTAACAGAGCTGCTTCATCTGCTCAAATACTGGTCCACACCTTCATTCGACTGGGTCAGGATCAGGATAAAGAAACAGCTGCAACACTGAGAGAAATGACCTAAAAAGGTAGCTGCATATTAAACCGCTGTAAAAGGAATCAAGAGTTGAGCATAAAATGCAGCTTATGTAACTAAAAGCCACACAAATGTGATGTTCTGAATATCTCATAAGTGAGATATTCTATCATTTTCTTGTTTAATGAAACTTGTATTTCGATAGGGTTCATTTTCATGTTCTGCTTAAACTGGAATTATATCAAACTTCAGTCTTATTATCCTAACTGTGGTTGTCAAAAAAAAAAAAAAAATTGGTGAAGTTTGGTTTAAATATTACGTGTGGAAAGGAAAAGACAGGCTAGTGGTTAATTTCTTTCATGTCTAGGTGATATTTAAAACTGATACTTTGTGCTTAAACCACTTCCTCCCTTTCAGATAGCAAATTTGACACATTCTATAGGCATAGTTTTAAATTTTAACTTGCGGATAAAAGCCAGGGTTTGTCTTTCAAATAATAAAAGCCATGGTAACAGTGGAAGTATGGATGAGATACAATCATCCATACTTACTCTGCAAATTACAATAAGACGTTGCAAAAGGATATGAAATGTGAAGAACGCAGTCATAGTGAAGACTGATGACCAGACAGTTCTTCTGCAGACAGTCAGTGAGACCCTCCACAAGGAGGTTAGGCCACAAAAGACCATTTCTAAAAGAAGCTGACTGTTCAGAGTGGTGTATCCATGCATTGCATAGCAATAGAAAGATGAGTGGAGAAAAAAAGTTTGTTAGAAAAAGGATGCAAACATTAGGAATTACCACCACCATGAGTCTAAAGCATGGCCAATTTAACAGTTTAGAGAGATTTACAAGGTGTGGACTGTGGCTAGAGGCAGAGCTTCCAGAGCTGCCACTTAAAGAAATGTCCTTGGACTTACGACAAAAATACCTGGACTGTTGGTCAGTCTTTCAAAGTTGTCTTTTCAGAAGAAAGTAAAGTTTGGGGACCTGATTTCCGACTAAAATGCAGAGTATGAGAATGAAGTCCAGTGTGATGATTTGGTGCGCCATGTCACCTGCTGATGGTTGTCCATGGAGGTTTTATCAAGTCCATAGTCCACATCTACCAGGACAATGTAGAGGAGTTCATGCTTCCCAAGCTTTATGGAGATGCTGGTTGGTTTTTCCTGCAGGACACAACAGGACACAGCACCTGTCCACACTGTCAATACCAGCTTTAATGACCACACTGTCACTGCTGGATTTGCCAGCAACCTGCCCTGACCTTAACCAGGCAGAAAATCCTTTTATATTACAATCTGTATGTAATTAATCTATATGTGAGTTTTTCTTGTCGAATTGAATTATTGAAGTAAATCGACTTAGTATAATATTCTAATTAATTGACCTGTAATTGTATTTAGTGGGGTTCAAAAATGATAGGATGTTTTTTGGTCCTCACCAAGATCAACTAACACAGTCAGTTATGTCTAATTTTTATTGTGCAAGGTGAAAACAGGTAGAGCAGAGCTAAGAACAGGTGCGTTAGCCACACTCCCATCCTGCTGGCAAACAACAGATGTTATCTTTGTCCTCTACTTGACAGTGCAGCACAGCCCTGCTTCTCCCAGTGTAGCACTGCCAAATTCCTTTTTCTGTTGTAAGCAATATGGCATTTCAGCAATGTGAATGGGTTAGTTAATTTGAATATCTGTGATATTCTTGCTAATGATGCTTCCTATGATGATCAAAGATGAGTTTAGGCCCTTTACGTCCCTGGTAATATTGACATTCATGGAAGTTTATGGACTAATGCCTTTAAAGAGGCAGCAATGAACCTTTTGTATTTTATTGCTTTTCAGTTGTAGTTTCTTTCTGCTCAAGCGTTATTTTATGTAGCTCTGACCTTTAGTTTTGTGAATTTATTTTCAAGATTTTATTATTTTACAAATAATATTTAGAATATACTTTTCAAAATGGTCTAGAACATATAAGATGTTTGAGTCCCTAAACATATTCTCTGATGACAATCTTGCTGCATTTGAACTGAATACATGTCACTAGATGTATAAAACTGATGTACAATAGACTTTTTTAAATTATAGATGTACTGTACACTCCAAAGGAAAAGTCCACTCTAATTTTACCCCCTTGGTGTTGTAGTTTCTATCTCTAAACAAGAACTGCCACTGCCATTTTTTCCAATTAATCTACTGGCTTTGTTCTAGTAATCTAATCTTATTATTTTTGTCCAAAAATCACACATTTATTTTTGATGACATCTTTCCATCATAATAGACTCCCATAAACTGAAAAGTAAGCACATATGTTCAATTTAAATTGTGACATCTCCAGTATTACAAAATAAATAGAAGGAAGGTCTTGTCATTTATAGATTTACAGTTAAAGAAACGTAAGTATTCAGCTTGTCGAACGTAAGAAGACTGAACTGGAAAAAAAACTAGACTGTGTTGAAATCCTGGATTCAAGCATATTTTCTGAAACATTTTAAACTTAAAAAATAAAGTTGTCCTAGGCCATTGCCCTGAGGTCTTTGTGTATATAAAGAATTTAGTGTCCTCTTTTAATTTTAAGAATATAAAAGTTCACCATCTAACACATCAGATATAATTTTTCAAAATGTACATGTGATGCAGGACATCTGATGTACTATATCAGGTGTCCTGATGCAGGATTGACGAGGATTAAAAGTGATGGTTGCAAGGACACAGTTTCTCCCCCAGTTTGAGACAAATGAAGCAGAGCAACAAAGCCCTTCAAGTTGAACATTTACAGACACCTTGAAAATCTTGTTTCTTACCAAATTAATTTTTAAATTAAATCTGCAATAGTTTAACAACCTGCCTGTGATTTAGTCCACCCACTACCCCAATGCTAGCTAATTTTAAATTGCATATTATACCTGTCAGCAGGAGGCAACGCCAAGCCCTACTAGATGGCTGAGATGACAAACAAGCTATTCAAACATGACTCACAGTTCTCATAAAGGCATTCGACAAAACGTCCCACAGCATTTGCTGAAATCCCTGCAACCACAGGAAGCTCAAGTGGTCAATCCTTTCATCCTTCTCCATACAGAAAGCAATGGTTTTCATACCTGCTATAGCTCTGCTTGCAGTATGGACATTGTGTGTGGGTGGGTAATGGTGACTAATCCAATTTGCAGTCTTATTCTGGATCTCTAGTTGCCGCTGAGTCTATAATCTCTGTGGAGAGTGAGAGAAAAAGAGATACTCTCAGTCTTAAGCTTGCGTCTGTCTGATCCCTGTGGTAATAGTTTCTTATCTTTCTATGAATGAGCATGGCGGGTAAACACAAGGTCCTACTCGTCTAACACTTGCAAAACAAGGCAGTGTGAATGTTGGGATTTAAACGAAGAACCGGAGTGAGGCTATTGACAGCTGACTGCAAGACAGGGAAGAGCTGCGACTCATGCTGTCGGTCTGACACTGTTGTGTTCAGCTACTCCTGATCCTCCTTCGTCCATTCACTTATTCCCGAGGCTTGCTGGTTGCCGGGGGTTACGCTTGTTGTCGAGCACAATGTCGGAACACATGCAGCTTTCCCTCGCCTTGTGCAGGATTGGGCTTTATACGGTAAGAAAATGCAAGAAATGTGTGGCTTTCTTCTCACTTTAAAGCAACACGGATGTGTTTTATTTTTTTCATGTGAGCTGGATTTAACCCCGTCCAGTTTTAGCGTGGTTTAATCTTGTGTTTTGAAATGGGGACTGATCAGATAAAAGTGTCGGCTGCTTCACTGCTGCTTGGCCTCTGACAGAGGATTTCATTCAAGCGGTTGTTGCCTATAATTTAACATGAGAAAGGTGAAGGTGAGCGCAATTATATTCTGTAGCAGCTCATAGCAACTGTCCTCAGGCAGTGTTGTAGGTTCCTCTGGATCTATTAATATTTTCCTAAGTGGGCCATGGTGGAAATTATTGTCAGAGTTTTTGCTGTACTTTACTAGTATGACTTCTGTAAGAGTAATATACATGTATTGGCATTGTCCAGTGAGAGTGCAGTATGCAACAAGTTTCAAATCAGACGTATTTTAGCTACAGCTGATGACTCAAATAATGTATTGTGAGGTTTGATTTCTATTCCTATAAATATGTGAAATGTTTTGGTCTACATCAACAAACCCAAATTGTGGAGTGGGAATGTTACACAGGTAGCACTTGTTTGGTTTAAAATCTCAACCGTGACTCATTATTTTAGCCATGCAAGCATCATATGAGTGGTGAAAGCCAAAAA
This sequence comes from Alfaro cultratus, assembly GCA_903066825.1. Taxonomy (NCBI): domain Eukaryota; kingdom Metazoa; phylum Chordata; class Actinopteri; order Cyprinodontiformes; family Poeciliidae; genus Alfaro; species Alfaro cultratus. Next base: position 5,890 of record CAEFZX010027116.1, read on the forward strand.
CACTGTCCTATTTAAAGGAATTTAAAGAAGCACAAATTATTTATATAATTTTTAAAGCTTTAATGTAATTTAAACCCCGACTAATGTTATTTGACAGTTTATTTGGGGGGAACTTGGACTCTGAAATTTGCTTTTGCTCTGAAATCTACTGCACATGTGGCGTTGCATCGTAATAGTGCACTTCATCAGTTAACACTCAAGTGTGGCTTTCCTTTCTGATCAGTTAGTGATGATACAGGAGCATGGTGATGTGACGTCTTTTTTCCTACAAATAAAATTGAAAACTAACTCTTTGCAATAACAAAGGTTCAATGAGCGCAAAATATCTTAGAAAGAAATGCGGGCAAATATTTCTCCTCTGTGATGTGTGAAACTATGCAGTTGTGAAGAGGTATTGCTGAGAGGTATTGCTGTTAAAGGTGTTTCTACAAGCTCTTGGGTGATGTGCACTTTTTGTCTTGGCTTTGTTGCTGTTTAATCAGCAATGACAGTCTGGAGTGTTCTCATACTCTTGATGTCAGATTTAAGTGAGAATTTTGTTGCAGAAACGTGGTGATCTAAACTGCAGGCTGACATTTCACTCAAAAGCAAAGTGATGTCTGACGTCCCTTTCAGACGACTGTAAAAGACTTTGCGTGGGAAGTCTTGCTGGTTTTAAAATTAGGACAGTTGAAAGTACAGACTACTTAACAGAACTACAAAGGCATGATTTCTTCTTTTTGTGCATTGCAGGGATTCACTAAGATTTAAATCCCTGCTGAATCGCCATCACAACATCCGGACCAGCTGTTTATACGGCCTTTAACATTTAACATATGTGTTTCTCTGATGGATTAAAGAAACATCACACTTGTATAAACATACACACAGACACTGACCCCTACTTCCTTCTGTTGTTCATTCATACTGATGATGAAGAGAACTCTTCCATTAGATTTTCATCTTAATGCACATTTATAGAGCGTCAAGATAAAATATATAGAATAAAATATATGGTTATTAATTAAGAAATAACATTTAAGAAATAAAAATGTCAAGTGTCTTGGACATTTGTTGATGGATAATGGAGCTGTACTACAATTACAGCTCCAATAAATTGATTATTGTTGAAAACAATTAAATGAAACTCATTTTATACATATGAGTTATACACTAAGTAAAATGTTTAAAATCTTTAATTTTATATTTTCAACAGGGAGTTTGAATCTCCTTGTTGCTTAAATGTGCTAAGACAACTTGTAATTTGGCTGTTAATGGCTTTCAGCTAATAAAAACCCAAACTATTGCACGATGTGCAATGGAACATGATCAAAATGTCCACGTGTAAAGGTTACTGGAACTGTTACCCTTTTGGTCTTTTAACTATTAGCAAGCTATGTGATTGTGATTAGGCTCTTTGTGTTCCTCTCATTATGTCATTAATGGACTGGAAAGTGTTGGCTTTAACCCTGAGGGGCTGGCCGAACCATCAAGAGTCTCAAGGCATGAGTAAGCATGACCTACTTTAAGTGAAAATGCAGAAAATGGCGCTCTGCAGTTTACCTGAATTGGCTTCCAGATTGGGCCACATTAAAGGATGCAGAATTTGAAAAAAAGACATAGTCCAAATCATTCACTGCTAGTACAAATAAATAATAATAACTCTAAATATATTTGCTTCAAAAATGTTAGACACGATATTATACATTTATAATCACTTGCATTAACTGATAAATGGAGGTAAATATGTCTGCATGTTCTCTGACTTATTTTGATTACATAATTGTTTTGGCTGTCCTGGTTTTTTGGTTACAGGCTGTAAGGAGACTTTTATCTTGACAGATTGTGAAGCTCCTATCACACAGGTTACACCTTCATCTGCTTTCCCCTCTCAAGAATAAGATATTAGATCATTAAATCAAAGCTTTCCGGTCTGGTATGTAATATGTTTTTCAGAAATGCAACTAATCACTAGTAAATCCTTTTTGCTTAGTGAAACAATATATTCTATGGAACTTCATATTTCTTCGTTGCTACATATAGCTAACACTTTTTTCCCAGCTGATTGTTGCTTTTGTCATATTTCCAAATGTCCTCATTTCTTTTGTCCACAAAACTTTAGGCTTGTGACAAGACCACTGTGGTGCAGTTCAACACTGTTCTACTCAGCTTGTGTATTATTCTTACTGATAAGAAAACATCAGAATAGTTTCTGCTTGTGTAGCGTTAGGTTATGGCGTTCTTAATTCAGCCACCTTTCTGTGAAGTCAATAAATAATAAAAGTTTTTGTGAATTTGAAGTGTCTGTTTGCATACTCTGCAGCACTTTTAATATTCACTTGTACTGCTTTGTTCTCAATCCAAACTGAGATACTTGCGTTGAGAACTTAATTCACTCAGAATATTCAGAGTCCTTATGATGGGTGCATCACTTCATCTGTTTTTCTTCTTAAGCTGATGTCTCCATCTCTCTGGTAGAGGATAACTCTAGACTCATCAGACCCTGTGACTTTCTTCCATTTCTCCAGAGACCCATCTTTATGGTCCCTTACATATTGAAAACATTTTCTCCAGTTAGCCTCAACCATTAGTGGTTTTCTTAAAACTACACAGTAGTTCAGTCCCAATCCCTTGAGTTTCTTTCACATTGTGTGTGTTTGGAAATGCTCAATTGTCTTTCTTTAAATGTGCAATGAAATCAAATCAAACTATCACCGATCACAATCATTCAGGATTTTTTTCTGACCACATTACTTCTTGAAAGACTGAGAGATAATGTGTTGAACAGTTCATAATACACGCTTAGTCGTTTCTGTAATCTCCTTCAATGTTTTCTTTGCTTGATGCCAATGTTTTGACCCTTCTTTAACAAACTAAGAACTTCTCCATGACCACAGGATGTGTTTCAACATGTTTGTTTAGGAAATGAGAAGCTATTCATTGCATCAGTTGGGATTACATAACTTGTTGCTAGCTGAAAGATAATTGCCAGTGCACTAATCATCCAATAGGAGGGAGGCTTGTATTGATGTGCATAGTTAAATCTAGGTGCACTTTTTTATCTGGCCAGGCAGTGTATAATATATATACAGTATATCACACACTGCTCTATGTATTCCTGACTTTCATTGGGCTATGACAGTATTTTTTTTCAACAATCTTTGGTTAGTAGTTAAATAAGCACAAGGTAGTTTCAATATGTATTGAAATGATCAACTAACACTTGATTGTATGTTTAATTGTATGTTCAATTCAATAAAGTATCTTCAGTAAATTTAAAATTTTTCTTTAGAAATTTAAGAACCATTTGTAGTTTTCCAAACAGTTCCACCATCGTTTTCTTGACATAAAGCATAATGCCAAATATAACATTTGACCAAAAGTTTCCAGTGAAAACTACTAAAGGATATCCTAATTCTCATCCATGTGTTTCATCCTGCTTTCAGATTTACCCTTTCAGCTTGGTTATCTACATATAATTTTACTGTTTTTATTTAGGCTGCACAATAACAAAAGTTTTATTCAGGTTATTTTAAATTTTATTGCCTCTAGGAACTCTGATAGACTGTTACGCTTTACCACAAATATTAATTTAACTAAAGTTATTTTATAACACTTGGGACTCATAAATATGTTATTGTTTTTTTCTGGTGCCTGTTATGTCACCGTAAAGTTCTCACACAGTAAATAAACCTTTCTTCTTGTAGCGTGTGAACAGCATACATATCCAACCTGCTTCCGTCTTCTCTGAAAGACAGGATGGGAGCAGCCATTGCGCCATCCTGGGCCACGAATATCCCACATTTCAAAATAAACATACAGTGAAATGATGACTAAGAGACCATGGAAGGCCACCCTAGTGACTGTCGAGTACTGTTCACTGCTTCCTGGCTGCCACTATTCAGCAATTTGTTTTGTTTGTTCAAAGCCATTCTGAGAAAGTGTTTGGTTCTGATCACCAAGGAAAGAAGAAAGAGAAAGTTTCTGTTGGAAATTGACTAGCAGGTAGAGAAGGACGACGCCACATTGTAGTTCTGTTTAGACCATGGCTAGAACAATAAGATTTGTTTTCCATTTCAAAATAGTGTGCTTTTGTTGTAAACAGTATTGAGTATTTATATCAAGGAGCATCAGATTTTGTGTTTAATTGAAGCTGCAACAATATTGGCTGGATTTTCTTTATGTTGATAATCAATTATAGAAAAAGGATGAGTTGCAGAACAGATTTAAAGCAACACAGATAATGACTACTGCATGCTTGACTAATCTGCCTATCTTCTTAAAGCTGCAACTATTTGTTGAGACTATGTTGTGACACATTGGTATGTGACAGATAATATTTGAGAAAAATGAGCAACTTTGCCCCTTCTAGGTGCTAACTAAAAACAACCAATCAGGACCAAAAGGAGGGTCCAATTCGGTGATGAGCAGCACATTCACAAGCACATGCTTGTGAATGTGCTGCTCATCCACCAATGCCACTCAAATAAAATCAAAATTTTAATGTCAAAGAAAATCTGAGTGATGCAACATTTAGTTGTCAGAAAGAGAGGAGGTATTTTTTTTTATGTATTTTGGACTTTTCAAACATGAATGGACTATTTCCTTAACTTTAAAAAAAAAATCTGAGGCCATTCATAAGTGGATTCTCTAGCATGCTTTGGATCATTGTCCTTCTGCTTACGCTCTCTATGGTTGAGATTTTCTGGTTCAAAGCAGATTTCACGGTTCCATCAATTACAACAAGTCATTCATATCTTGAAGCAGCAAAACAGCCTGAGGGAGTTTGACTGTCGTATGATGTTTTTTTCTGAAGATATTGTGTTGGTTTAACACCTGATGTAACCAAAAACACACCTTCCATAAAATTCCAAGTTTGTCTCTTCTGTTTTTTTTCTTTTGGTCTTGGTTCATATAATATCGTCCTAAAAGTCTCAGAGCTCAACAAGATGTCTGTCTGATATGAGACAGGCATTTGGGCTTGACTTAGTTCTTGTTTTGATCAGCTTCGGTTTTCACGTTGGAACTCTCTGATGGATGGAGTCTCTTGCCCAGTCTCTTTCGTTTCGGTGTTTCTTTTGTGACCTCCTGGATGAGTTGTTGATGCATGCTTAGAGTAATTTTAGCAGTCCGGTTGCTCCATTATTCTGCATTTTCTCCATTTGGTGTGGTATGGTTCTATGAAGACTCAAAGCTTTAAAAACAGCTTTGTAACTCGCCTTAGGCTGTAAATGTCAATGTCTTCTCCATTAATTGACTTTTGTGTCCTCAGAAATAATGAATAATGCCAGAATCTTATTATAGTCTGTAGTGCTAGAGATTACATAATTTTTATTAGTATGCCTTAAATTTTTTTTTAAATAGCTGTATGTTCAATGTTCATTTGCCTTTTTGTTTTGCTCCATTAGTATAAAACTTTTTTTTTTAAACCAAAAGGAGTTGTAAATTTTGGCAAAGCATTGACAGAGAGAAATAAGTTGCTATGATTGTAGGTGTTTGAGCTTGCAGTACTTTGTCAGTCTTGCAATAACTTCTTCCTCATATTCCTCACATTTCAGCTTGCAGTTTCAGGTGATTTTGTCATTATTTATTTAATAATCTTGACGCTTTCGTGCGAAATGGATAAATCATGGCTTTTAGGCCATTATCAGTTTAACACTGCTCTGTTAAACTGATAAATAATGTAACAAAAATATGTCTTTTCTTTTCTTGCTAACAGGAAACTCGACAGTCAAATAAGTGATGGTGTAACATCATCCTTGCAAATGGAGAGTTGCACTGCTGTTCAGTCCACTGTAAAAATATGTCTGTACAAACCTTCATTTTTTCAAGCACCTGACATAAGATTGTGTGTGCAAATGATTCCCATTGACAGAGTATCTACTCAGCATAACAAATGGAAAAATCTGGGATTGCTAGATCTAGATAAAAAATATTAAGGAAAAAAAAGTGTTGCCAAACTCTTTTTTTTTTTGTTCCATTTCTAAAAAGATTAAACTCACTTTTTATTAAATAAATGCAGATGACTCAAAACATGAACTCACACACACTGAAGTGAAAGACATCTTAAAACCATCAAAAAGCATCACATACTTAATTCCGTTTGATTCAGTTAATTTCTATTTCATGTTAAGGGACAGATCATATTCAGAGTCAATTCAGTCCAGTCATGTAGACTTACTTATGGTCAACTGGATATAAAAAAAAAGAATTTCTGACTTAGGAAAACCAATAATTTATATGTATTAATTAATAAGCATGTAGCGACAGGGAACATTAACCTGTGTTTAAATTGCAGACAGATTTGTTAGAGAAACATCACATTTTATCAAGGCAGTCTCTATTCAGACCATTAACAGTAGTATAAAATAATACTGATGTTTGTCCTTAAAGTAGGTCTGAATAGTAGTTAAAAAAACTTAAGTCTATAAGATCAACCTGCTTTTAATTGGTTATGTTGATTGGAGAGCATGTTTTACTAACTGCCTACTTTTGCAACTAATGTCAAGTGTTTATGTAAGTAAATTTAACAATTTTTGTGCTGAATCATACTTGTTCCTTTTTGTCTTTAAGTTCAAGCTATGAAATCTGTATCTGCTATACCACAATAACAAAATCCATTTCAGCTTGTTCATTCAAACATTTTTCAAATGCTATTAAATGCCAAAACTATGGAGCTGGAGGTTCTCAATTTGCTGGCTGTCATGGCTGAGAAATGAAAATGTTGTGCATTCCTTGTGATCGAGCCAATCCTGTCCACCGAGGCCTGATCCACCCACAAATGTAATCCGCTTTGATACGAATGGTGAGAGAGCGACACAATCAGCTTCCTTTTTCATCAAATGCAGATATTTCTGTTGTCATGCAGAGGCATCATGAAGAGATGGAGACAGCTGTGTTTTACCATCTGGCCATCAATGATTTAAATTACATTTAGCTGAAAGCAGTATTTTTAAAACATAAAGCATTCAAGGCAGGAATATTTATCTGCTTTGAATGCAGGCAATTCATACACAAGGTTGATTAAACTGCTTTAAAAAGAAGAAGAAAGACACTCAAGATTAAGCATTGGATAAAAATGATTAAAATGCAGATTTAAAATAAATAAAACCCCAAGACATGTCAGACATTGATAAAGCAACCATTGACTTATAAGTAAGCTGCAGTGAACTGTAATGTTTTCACTCCAGATTTAAAGAAGCCAACAGTTTCTACAAATCTTAGAATTTGTCAGCTGCTTCTACAGCTGAAGAGCACAGAACCAACCAGTGTATTCAGGCCCGTGATTGTTCAGTGCTTTATAGACCATCAATAAGATTTTAAATTATTTAATTTGACAAACAGAATGTTAATGTATTGATTTAAGGACTGACATAAACACATTCTGATTTAGAAAAATCTCCATAGCCACATTGCAATAATCTAACATATAGTAAAAATTAAAGAATGTAGATTTTCTTTTGTGTGTGTGTGTCCTGTTTTGACAGGAAGCTCTTTATTGTGGTAATACATGGAAGTATGGTGACACAAAAGAATAAAGTTGTAGGTCATTAGCATTGGTATTGTAGGAGATGTAGTACCTCATGTTCTGAACTAGGGGAATAACATTGGTGCAGGATAAAAGTCACCTGAGAATAGAGCACCGAGGTATCCCATACCCTAAACACGTTTAGTACAGAACCAGACAATTCCACACCTTTCCAGTCTTTAGTTCAGAATGTTAACTGTCTTGAATGCGGTTTTGAGATACAGTAAAATCAAGACAAATGTTTTCTTTTAAACATTTTTAAACGTGTGAAGATGCAAGCCATTCAAAACCTTCACTCATAGACTCAGTGCTGTGGTTGGCTCTGTTAGACCGTTTTCTTAAAATGGTTATTATAAATAAACTAAACATATTTTTCCTCTAAGATCCTCATAAGAACAAATCATTTAGGTCACAATTTAGGAAAAAAGGGATGAAATATAGGTAAAGTATAGCAGACTGAAACTATCTATGTCATTCTAATTTAGTTATGTTGAAACCATTTTTGTCCCACAAGAGTTTCTTATCTTAGATCAGCGGTTCCCAAAGTGTGGTCCCTCTAGGGGGGGGCTTGCGTTATGGATGAATAAAAAAAAGACAGTTACACAAAAATGTTTCACTGTAAAGATGGTTTGTTGTGTGTTTTGTTGCAACCTGAAGTGTGAAATAAACTTCAGTGGAGTTTGAAAACAAAATATGTGTATAGGTTTATGTCTGGTTGATCGATGTGTGTGTCCAGTTGATTTTTTTTTCTTTTCTTTTTTGGGGGGGATTTTATTGTAATCCATAGGGAGGCCCAAAGAGTCTTTGGGAACCACTGGGGGGACCCAGAAGAAAATATTTGGGAACCACTGTCTTAGATCAACTTTTCTTATAATCTGGCATCTTTATTGTTCTTAAACAGTTTTCAGGTCAGACATGCTTATAAATATTGTTTATCATTACTGGAGATTTATAAACTTTATTGATCATGCACCTTGACAATCTGATGCTTTTGGCTTCTTTGTGCCAGCTGGTTATTTAAAGAAAGGATAGTGGCGCCCTCTGCTGAAATTAAGCAGACACTGCTTTGGATTATCAAAACCAACTGACTATATAATAGTGAACGGATCACAAACATTAGTGAAGTTTTGAGTGGAGTAAACTTTGTCAAATACAGCAAATGGATGAAAAAGTGAGCCAGTTGCTGCTCTGGTTGCTGTGCATCCTGTCCCAAAGATGTACATATGCAACACCCTATTAAAAAAAGACTTCTATGACTTTCATTAAAAAATACTGTATATTTTTATACAGCTAATAATAAAAATTATATCAGTGATTTTTTTACATTTTTACTTTAAAAACTTGTATGGTGGAGAGTACTTTAAACTTGAGGATTTTGACCTACATGGCAGAACATTTGGACTCTATTGTCCTATCCTCTGTAAAAATAATAATGCGATCAATAATTTTTTAAAGAAATCCAGTTTTGCTGCCATTTCAGCAAAACTTTGGTGTATTGATTAAAAGATAGAAATTTAGGTAGATTTGCGTAGAATAAAGTTGTCCAAAAATTAAAAATTTTTGATCTTGTGTCAGATATCTGTAACATCTGCATCCGGTAATTGGATGCAGATGTTACAGCCTTCCCTTGTTAATACCCGTATTAACAAGGTATTAATTACCTTGTTAATACAGGTATCCCTTGTTAATACCTGTATTAACAAGGGAAGATTTTCTGAATATTTTCAACCTTAAGAAAGAACTCAACCCAGCCCAGATTCAGATGTCACAGCTTCTATTTGCAAAGGAGCAGTAATAAAACTGCCACTGTGTAGCTCCATTAACACATTGCTAAACGTACCGTAATTATTTTACGTCTTAGTGTAGTAAAGTTGTGGGTGCTCTGTTTTACTGTTTTTGTTCTATCGCAAGTTAAATAAAATGGATTTTCTTGGTAAACTAATGCACTTTGAATATCCAAGCTTGGAAACTCTACCCTCTCTAGTACACTTATATGTAAACAAATAAGAAAACATAAAACATGTTAGACCTGATTAAAGTTGTTTTGCTTGTATAATGCGTTATAATAATGTAACCTCTCTTTTGTAATATGTCCCAAGGTGAGTGTTGTTTCATGTTATAGTTCTTTAATAGTTCAGAAAGAGAGAGAAGAATCTGGAACAACCATCTGCTCAATTACATGTCCTTGTGTCCTGTTCATGTTGTCCTGACTGAGGACTTCCCTCTAACGGGAAAAACTCAGGAGTGTTGTGTTTTGTTTTTTGTTTTTTTACATTTATCTCTTATGATCACTATAATGAGCTCAGATTTTCCCTCACAAAAGTCTAAGTAGCTGACACACCTCATACATTTTTAATATAGAGTATTTATAGAAGTTTTCAATGCACTGATAAAGTTTTCCTTCTGTTTTTAACTTTGTGTAGCCGTTTATCCATCGGTTATCATCTGCTTCTCGGCTAAGTTTTGTGTGCTTTTTAAAACCATGAGATGTTTTATTCATACTCGAAAATTCTCAGTAATTTCCAGTCTCTAATGACGGAAAACAGAGAGAAAACAGGAAATTCTTCTGCTTTAAAGCCCAAAGCAAGAAATGTAATATGTGCACCTGATAAATGACTTACTCACATTTAGGCAGCAAAACCACTGATCAAATTAACAAATTTTACAGCTGTGGATAGTATTTTTTTTTCCTCTTGGGGGATGATTGTTTATAAACATAATCAGTTTTGGCACTATCATTCTTTATCCTTTCTCCAGGGGAATTTGAAAGCAGCCTTTCCGGAAAGCTGCTGCATTGGGTAATGTGAAGCAATAAATATCCAGCCTTTTTTGTTTTTCATCTGTATCAGATCTGCACACAATGTTGTAATTTAGAAACATAAGTAATCATCAGTAATATTTCCTCTTGTGAGCCAAGAATTATTCAGAAAACTTTACTTATCTGTCCTCTGGGGGGAGCCATCTAATCATTGTTTTACTTTCCAGCACATCTGTTCATTTATTGCTAAAGAGGATTACTGTAATATCTACAGAAAAAAACAACAACTATTGCTTCTGGATGTGCTGCATGATTTATTATTGTTTTTACAAGCCACACCATCCATATAGACTATTCTGATTATTGCTAATGAAATATTTAATATTTACAGTAAAGTATTAAGGAAAAAAATGGGACTGCATAAAAGTTGAGTAAACAAATAAAAAAAACAAATAAAAAAAATAGTTTTATTTTCATCATTGATGTAAATTAGGAATGCCTTAAAACTGTCCTGTCTGACCTTTTGAAGGTTAACCTTGGGACCTTTTGTTTCCAGACCCTGCTTGACTTTTTGATGTCCAGATATAGTTTATACACATCTAGATAGATGGTTTCTCTTTATGAAAGCAGGCCTCAGGAAGGGCATAGGCTATGTATGAACCAGGTTGGCGCTGTTCGTCGGCTTTATGTCGGCCTGTGATGGATCATGGCACAGTTGGCCTCTAACTGTTCTTTCCTGTTTTTAACTAAGTAAATGTTTCCCTCTGTGCTTAGTCATTTATGAAAGCTGCTTTGCGCAATACTTCCATACGCACAACATCTGTCCATCAGACTCAACTCTGACACCACGTGTGTGTGTGTCAGAGTTGTGTGTGTGTGTGGTCACATATGTCTTTTTTCCATTCTTTTACTCTAGTGTCCGTCTCTTTTGCTAAGTTTTTAGATCATAATCTGACTGGATCACATTGAGCTGTTTCAAGTCTCACATGGTATTAATTTTCAGTTATATTATTTATGTAGTCATTTCCCTGAAGCATTGCATTAATAGGTTTTTATATGAGCTGTGAAAATATCTTTGTCTATATGTACATATATAAATATATATTTTTAGCAGATTTGCCGTTTATCCTATAAAACATTAAACATCTTTATTCATATTATGTGTAAGATTACTCAGATCAATTTTGAACCTCATGTAAAATTGCTAATCACCTTATTGGATCTTAAAGTACTAAAGTATTTCCACTTTATAATCAGCAGACCTTGATGTAAATTGGTGTTTCCATATATTGATAGTCCATTGATAGTAACGTGAAAATCTTTGGTTGTATGATGTTATTTTCTTTTGTTCCCTTTGAAGTAGAAGCGACATGTGGAGTCTATTTGCCTTAGTCATGCGCTGCCTGTGTGGGATTTAGTCATACATTTTGCATAGTTGTAGTCCACACACTAATATTCTCTCAGCCTTTTCGATCTTCTTCATGTTTCACATACACATGCGCGCACACATGCATTTGGCTGTTAAAAAAGCATTAGCTCCACATGTGTTTGTGGTGTTGACTCTGCTTCAGTGCATCAGCTTTGAGGCAAAACTCAGACTATGGAGGTAAAGTTCTGAAGATGATTAGAGGCGTGTAAGTGTATAGCTTATGATCCACGTCTTTGTCTTGATGTAAAATCAAATATTGGGCTAAACAGAAGAAGCAGAAGTTCATCAGATTTTTCCCGGTAATGATCTGCTTTGCATTTTCTGCAGCCCTCAGAAACTGCTGCTGAAATAGTATTTTTGTTTTTGTTTTCAACAGCATGTAAAGTGCATGGCTGGTTCAACCGAGGCTAGGCAGACCACTGTGCTGTTTCACAAACAAAACAAATTTAATTTTACTCTTGAAAATAAATAAAATGTTGCCAAAGGCTAAATGACCTCACATGTGTAAATGTAATTCAGTGTAACCTTGTAGTTGCTGCTACAATCTAATATTCTGTGCTCAGTCAAAATGATGAATGTTATCTTTTTTGTCAAAGTCTCAGGTGAATAAAGTTGTACCAAGCTAAATCTTGTCTTGTAACTGAAGCCAAAGTTTAGGACAAATGATTACTTAAACTCTCATCAAAGTTTAACAAGGCTTATTGAAAAAGTGGTTTGTATTTTGGTAAAAATGTGAAGAAATGAAGCACATGTTGTGAAACATCAAGTGCTGCCATGTTTATGTGTATTTATTTAAGATGTAGTGTTGGTACATATATTTAATCTACATTTTGATTAAGAATGTAAAACTGAATATTACTTTTTACCACAATATAACATTTGTTTTTTTCCCCTACATAAATAATGCTCACCTGACCATCTTGGGCTGAAAGTTCAGTCCTCCATATACAGTCTGAGTCCCGTTAACTGGTGAAATAATTATTTAGCAGAACATTTAAGTTATTTGGAAACCTGAATGCTGCTTTTTCAGCCTCTCCAAGCACCCTCATATCATGGTGATTAAATCTTTATTGGCGCAGACGAAGTGTCTACATTATGTTTGAATAAGAAAATTTGTTATTTGGACATTGCCGCAATATTTGTGTAGGATTTTGTGGTAGCGTGGCTGCACTGGAGCACTATCAGATGCATAGAGGATTGGAATTGACTTAAATCTTTATGCGCCATAGAAATGCAAGGCCTGCACCCATCAGTGCGATAGAGATGTTTCCTTTAAAGCACGGTCTTGAATCCAGATGTAGGATAAAATGCACAGTGAGACATTTTTTTCTGTCTTTTAGATTTTGATTCTATTGCTTACACATGGTCACGTGTACAACAACAATACAGGCACCTTGTCTTCTGGACATCCTTCCTCATTCTATGCTAGTTTCATATGGAAAAGACCTGCACATTATGTGAGGTACGTATGACTCGTATTTTTTTTTTAAATCTGATTGTGCAAGATTCCCACTTGTATATCTAAATGAAAACCAGTCATGCGAGCAACATTGCTCAATTTGGCTTTTGGGGAACTACTGAGGTATAAACTGCTGAGGGTCTGTGGGCTTGTTGAAAGATGTTCTTTCTTGTATCAAAATAAAATATGACAATTGCATCACATGGTGACGGAGTAAAACCAGCCGGGATCACAATCTGGTGGTTGTTTTAAAATTACATAACCATTGTGATACTCTTAATTTAAATGAAAAAATGCTATGAAAGGAACAAAGTAGGGTTTGGAGACTCATTAATAGTTCTCTGTTCATTTCAGGGAGGCTCGTTAACAGTTCTCGGTTCATTTCGGGGCAGAGGTCACATGTTATCCTCCCAGCTCTTCAAAAGCAGGAGATAAAGTTTGATAGTGTACTACAGTACAGGGTATAAAATTTTTCCAAAGTATTCCTTTCCCTAGAAAGTTTTTAGACATTTTGTCAAGTTACAAACCAAAAACTTTAATGAACCTTGTAATTTTATGTGACATATCAAAAAAGTAAAGTAGAGAATTAATTAACTGTTTTCAAAAATATTTTGCAACTTAAGAGCTACAAAATGGGCTGTGTGGATCCCTGCAGCTCCTCCAGAGTTACCATATGGTGCATCTCGGATTAACCCTCACCTGGCCCGGTCTTAGAGTTTATAGCCATGATTTAGTAGGTTTGAAGTTGCCCCAAACTGCCTAAATATTCAAATTATGGTTTGATTTAAAGAAGGAATAGCATGTTCAGGGTTGTATGTAATATTAGTTTTCCACCACACATGGTGTTTTGCACGTAGACCAAAAAAAGTTACATTTTGGTCTCATTTGATCCAGAGCACCTTGTTGTAAATTGCAAACATGAGTTCTTAGCTTATTGTGAACAGTGGTTTCCTCGGGGAGATGCGTGGTGTAGACATTTCGTGGGCGCCTCATTTATGCTGGCTATTAGTTCTCAACACAGCCACCCCATGGTTCGATTCCTGTCAGTGGGATCTTTGCTGCATGTCTTCCCTTATTTTCTCTCTCTGCATTTTCTGTTCTTACTCCAGTCAATAAAACCAAGAAGTGAGACAAAAAAAACTAAAAAAAAAAATTAAAAAATGTTTTCTTGCCGCTTTCTCATAAAGGTCAGCTTAGTGGGGTAAAATACTTGATTTTTTTCTATTGACAGATTCTGCCACCACTGCTTCTTGGCTGTTACTTTCATCAATGCCTTCTGTATAAGTGAAAAAAGGGAGGTTGTGCCCTCCTCTTTCCACATTTTGGAACATTGGTTGGAGAGTGCTGTGTTTTGTGAGATGTTCAAAGCTGTGGATATTGTCTTTTAACCTAACTTGGCTTTAAATATCTCCAGAATTTTATCTCTGACCTGTCTGACCTGTCTGTGTGTGTTTGGATGTGTGTGTGTGTGTGTGTTTTACGCTACAAACAATCAACCAACCATATATAAAAAGGCCCTAGAGTATGTGATTGATAATTCCCAATAATTTCCAAGGCCTTAAAACTTCCACACTGAGGTTTTAAATATTGAGAAGTGAGTTGTCATTGTTAAACTACTCAGGCTTTGCTTAATTGGCTGTTTTAGTGCTGATTTGTTCTTCACATGTTAGCAACTTCATGATACCTTCTGCTCAGGGGTTTCATGGGACTCTGTTTAACTATCAGCACCATAAACCTCCACTTTGGACCCTTAAATGAGTGAGGAGGGGAGGAGTGCTTGACTGACATGTGGGATGGGTTGTGTGCAGTGTTTATGGTCTCACAGTACAGCGTGTTTTTTTTTTTTTTTTTTTGCGTGAGGCCACAATGAAAGGAACCTACAAGAGGGGTCTCCTAATTTCCATAATTAACTGTTGACACTAACTGTGCTTAATGAAGGCCTATTAAAGAGATTGACCCTTTTACTCAGCCAGTCCCTGGGAATGAAGCTGAAGGTTCTTCTGCAAAGGTTAAAACTATGTGTCTGGTTAACGTCTAACAAATGTGCTTTAATGCTTTGAAGTCTTAGATTTTGTCTCAGTGGGAAAGGTTTTGGGACAGAATGACCTGATATTCTGAAGAAAGCTCTTCTGGAATGAGCAACACTTTCTGATAAATATCTAAAGCATGAATACAGTATTCTGGAAGAGCACAAGCACAGTGGAATCAGAACGAGGTACTGGTCAATATGACTGATGTGTGACACAGTTAACTCTTTCCAAACTTTCTACCATCTTTGAGTTTCCTTTCATGGAGTTTGTTAATATGTTCATGTCCTGTTGGATCTCTAGTTTATTTAAATTAAATTTTATTTATTCTTAGCTCGCTGTATTAAAATTTTGTTTTAGTTTTCTTCTTTTATTCAACACTCTACCTTACTGAACTCTGCTAATGAATAACAGCACTCTAGTGTGCTGGAGTTCAAAAACAAACCTGTCCAAAAAGAAACTGAAAATCTTCTGATATATCAAAGCTTCTAATCTTATATACCTCATAATAAAAATGTTAGGTACTCATTTCACTTTCACATTAGAGCTCGGCATGTGCAAATGAATTATGGCTTCCAAGTAACAGATGCACATATGATGATTTTTTTTAAGCACTGATGTGTCTTGATTAAAAGAGAAAGGTTGAGAATGTAGAGTTTCATTTTTGACAATACATTGACTCAAAGTATTACCACAATATTAGTGTACAGGTTAATACATGCATACATACTTTGCATAAAATATTCAGTCTGTTGAATGGAGTCTAACTGCATTAGATGGCAACATCTGAGGCAGGTCATCATACCCAAGACACTAAATGTAATGGTGTACATTATCTCTACTTAATTTTCGAGTATTGTACAAACCTACTGCTAAGCATATATTTAGAGGGGTTCGAGGTAAAGAGTTTATATGAAGTTTCATGTGTCAGTAAGTTATCCCATAGCAAAGCCAATGCCTTCCTTCACAGTTCCACTTGCTTCTCATCTCCCTTCATTGCTCTGTCAGGGATTCCTCCCATTGAGTTTGATTTCTTTGTTGCATATCATTCACCCTTCTCACTCTTCCTATTTCTCTTTTGGTAACTACGAATAAAAGCCCCTACTGGTAAAAAAAACTGACTTTTGTCAATAACATGGACAATCAGCTTCTCATGTGCCGGTTAGAATTTTTTTTGTTATATGTATATATATTTCTCTCTCTCTTTTTTTTTTTTGCAAATAATATGGCCTAATTTTTTTTTCTAATCAGCCCATATCTTTATACTGCTATGCGGTGTAAAGAAACAGATTTATTATTTTCATAATTTACTTTTCATTTTTATCTTATAGCAGATGAGGAGATCCTTCATTACATGTTTCTGAGGAAAGAGAGTTGTATGACTTTTTTTTTTCTATTTAGTTAGCTGTCAGTAGATTCATTCTGTATGAAAATGGGCTACAAATGATGCAAGTGAGACAGTACCCTCCCCACCCACTTATCCTTATTATGTCTGTGAGATCAGGCCCCTCACACTCCCCCGCTTTGGTTCATGCACACTAGTTTCAGGGCCTTTCAAAAGGGGGCCCCTCAAGCTTTGATCCCTTGTATGTGTGCAGCAAAACATCTTTTTGCCCTACACTGTCCCATGAAAGTTTTTGCTGCAGCCGCATGCTAATGTAAGTAAACAAATTGCCTGTCCCAATTTTAAAATGTATACATTTTAACATTCCAAAAGGGTACTCCTTGAACCCCTCAGTTCTATTTTGCCATCGTATCTACCCTCTGGCTGTCTCGTTGAGTAAACGTCTCCCTGTCTGAGTGCAGATGCCTTTTCATTACCTCAGACTTCTGCTTTCTTGTATGTATGCTGATGTACTGAAAACACATTTGGTGGTGAGAATATGATGGCTATTTGTGTTTCCTGATGGGCTCCTGTTCTGAACATTGTATTTGTAAGTGGGATCAAGGGTGTGGAATTAAGTCAATTAATTAAGGCTAAACCTGGTACATTGTCCTGCTGTGATATCAGAATCTTATTTTATTTATTCATTTGTTCCTGTTCAAGATCCAACTGTCTAACTGGGAAGATTTTTTAATGCAGGTACAGTTAAGCCCAAAACTATTTATATGCCTGACAGAATTAGGTCTCAATTTGTCTTTTAATTTAACCAACATTTTCCTTTTTAACAGAAGCAATATTAAGCTTTTGGAGGAGCTCAGTCAGAGTCTCGACTAAAATCTGTCAGAGAATCTGTGGAGGTATCTAAACAATAGTGTATTAGTGTAATAGTGTATTCCAACCTCAAAGACTTAGAGTTCATCACCAAAGATAAATTATCAAAATACCAGTGGAAACATTCACAAAGATTTTTATTATACATAGGAAAAAGTATAATTAGGCTTAGCAATGGCCCTTTTTTGAAATAAAAAGACACATAATTTATTAATGCAAATATTATAAACTGGTTCTCTTTTTTGTAACTTTTTAATGTTTAAGAGACACCTCTCATTTACTTTCAAAAACAGACTTCTTATTTGAATTAAAATGATCTAAAATCTTACTTTGCCAGCGATAGGAACAATTATGAGTTTAACTATAAATTGAGCCATTAGTGTCCCTCTAATGTTCAATCACCCTGCACATTCAGGTGAGTTGTGTTAGAGGTTAAGTGATGTGGTTGGTGGGAAATCGCTGCAACAAGGTAGCAATTCTGTAGCAGGTGCTAATACCTGTTGTATGGCAACTTAGAGCTCTCAAACATCCCCAGGTGTGGGTCCCTTAATGCTGCTGTTCTTATTTTCTGTCTGTAGTAATTTTCCAGGAAATGTCAGAAAACACAGTAGCTTCTAGTTGGGTTACATGTACTGGTCAAGACAAAAAGGGTTGTTGTGGTTGCTTGTTTTGACAGGATCTGGCCTCTGACTTTGTGCTGAATGCAAGTGGATCTGCTTCTTGCTTTGATTGCTTTCTCTCTGTCATGCACATTAAAACCTGCTTAATATTTAGCCTACTGTCCAGTGACCTCCATCTGTGTGACTTATTTTCATACATTGGCAAACAGCATTGGTTCTCTTTGGTTTTCTTTTTTTCTTTTTTTTTTTTGGACAATTAACATTTCAGTCTCAATAGTGTGGGAGATAGAAGGTTATGAACTTTGTTGATGAGGGTACACTTGAGCAATTTTGTAAAAAAAAAAAAAAAAAAAAAAAAAAGGGAAAGTAATAAACCATCATGAAAGCCCCGAGGCTTTGCTTTGACCCCCTCATGGCCTCACTGAAGGGGAGTCGATGTAGAACTCACACAGCTCTGGTTGAAATCTTGGATCAGACCCAGTTTCTCTTCAGGTGAACTCATATGGCTTTGTTGCAAGAAAAAGTTATTTTGTTATGCAAACCTTGTTGTATAAGAAGAACACATTTAAGCCTCTGACAGCAGTTTTGAATCTGAATAAACTTCAAAGTGAGATACTTAAAAACATCTGACACTGCACAGTTTTGTACATTTCTTTGATCAATATAATTTATTCTCTTTTTGGATGCCAAATTGGCCTCTGTAGCATTATCCTGTTTCTTATATCATGTCATGATCAGTTCATATCCTTGTAGACATGCAGAATTTAGAGACGTTATGTGGCTCATGGCTGCTTAAGTTATGGTTAATAAGTTACAGAAGACAACTTGTCATTCTGCTATCGCATGTCATCTCACTTTGCAGTTTTAAAACGGTTTTTGTATTTAGTACTATGTTTTTGTGTATGGTTAGTTTATTTGCCATAATCTTGACCAAATTTTAGGAGTACAACAAGAAGATCTTATTATATTAAATTGATGTAATATTTTAGTGAAATTGTTTTTTAGGAAGCACAGTTAAGATTATAACCCACTGTATCTGTCATACATTCTCTGGTAAAATAAATGTAAGCTAATTATACAAACACTGTGACAAGACTATCTATTTGCTATTCAACTGTTACATCCAACTCATGGACAAGATGATGCATGAAATGTTTGAGAACAAGACTAGATTTCACAGTAGTATGTGTAGGAAAACTTATGATTTTTCTAGCAAATGGAGTAGATTTCAGAAATTCTGAACTGTTTTAAATAATCTCTAATCAGAGTAGTATATTTACATCCAAATTTTACTTTTACATATGTTGTTTGTGATACTTGTATTTCTACATTGTGGTCCTCCAGAAAGCACTGCAAAAAGCTCCCTTTTTTGTTTCCCCAAATTGAATATAAGGTTTCATAAATCTTACATTTGTATCATGAAGAGCCTGAACTAGTTTAAGTTTTATTTAAGTTGTGATTTTGAAGTAGAGATGATCAAAGGCAGTGCAGACCCACAAAACAACTGTGAAAAAGTTCTTTAAAGGAAATGGAAAGTTTTGAATCACACACATCTCATCTGTCATGCAATCATTGTTTTTTTTTTTTTAATCAAGTATCCAAAATGTTGCCTGACAAATGATATAAAAGTAGTGTAGATGTCTTTATATGGACGTGTGTGTTACCTGCCAGTCTGACAAAAAGCCTTTATTCAGCAAATCTGCCAATATAACAAAGCCACACCTCTTTCTTACATGACAGAAATACTCTCAAACTTCATTTTCAGGATTCATGCTTTATATGCTACACACCTTGCTTTGAACATCATTAAATTTACCGGTAATTACTTGGTTTTCAGCTGCTCTTTGCATCGTTCACATGCAGCCCTGCATGTGAACGATGCAATAACAATGCAATAATATGCAATATGCATTATATGCAATAATGCAATAACATCAGCTGTCCCTGGACAGCTGATGTTATTTGAGGATAGGTAGGGCGAGTCACATGACACAGGGAGCTCCAGCAGTCAATTCAATCTTTCATTCAATGAATGTCATTGTAAGGGATTCAAACCACATAGATTGTTGAGGGAAATCCCAGATTCGTTAGATCTTCAAATATATTTGACAGCCTATTACTTGGTTTTGTTAGATGTGTACATAAAAATAGTCTGCATGTGTTCAAAAAGTGTTTTTTAAGAAACATGATAAAACAAGACAAGACATAGCCAGGCAAATCACAGAAAGCAAATCTAAAAACAGATATCAGGAGATGAGTTTTGATAGAGACTGATTGTGGTCATTTAAAAACATTATGATCGGGTCTGGTATTGTTTTAGAAACCTAATTTTTATTTACTTTAGGAGATGATTTATTTCTACTATTGTATTTAGATATTATTAGTTTACAGTGTTACATATTTCAGTACCTGTTTCTTAAGGACTGGAGTTGGAAATCCCCTGCTCAGATGCAGCTGTAGTAATGGCCAAATTACATCCTCAGCAACAAACTCTGCAGATGTCTGGTAATGAACCATCAATTAATCATTAATTTTTTTAAGGACATGGATTCTTGAAGACCGAAATTGGACACCCTTGTTCTATACATCTAGTTTTTCCACAGCTGTGTTGACCAAATTCCAAAAGATTTACAGGAATTTGATTTTGCATAATAGCTTTTTGAAAATTCTTACACTGGGCTATAAAAAATCTGGGCAAAGACCCAGAAAGATTGCTGTGGTATTGAGAAGGGTGTGTATATGTGTGTGAACTGTAGCAGCGGGCACTTACTGCCACATCCAGATGGTGCAGCAAACTAACAAGGCTACACTGCTGGACCCCTCAATAGGAGCGTCTAGACTGGTCCCTTACCAGACAGATACAGCCTCCCATCAACCCGGTGTTTGTCAGATTTATGGTAATGGTCCTGCAACAGTCTTCCTGTTATTGACGTCCAGATTTACAGCACTGACAGCCGCCTCCACCCCACTGCCACACACACGCACACGTGCACGCACACACTCACGTACCGTCCTTGTCTCAAATACTCCCATTATCTTACAGACTTCAAAAAATGCATCATCCGCTGCTCCAGCGTCTTTATCTCTGCGTCCTTCTTTTCTTATACACGGCATGCTACTGCCAGCATCTGTCCCTTGTCTGTGGAGCTGAAAGTTATAGAGGTGCTTGTGTGTTTAGGACTGTGCGGTTGGTAAGGAAGCTGAGGGCATGAAGTCCTCTAGGATCCTTTTCTGAAAGCATCTCAAACCCTGTGGAAGAGAATAGATAAAGACCCTCTTGGGGTGGCAAAACCACCCAAGCCCCCTGTATCTCCTCCACAATAGGTTGTGTCAGGGTTTCCTGTTAATCCTCTGTGATGAAGCATGAGCGTTTTTCTTTTTCTGAGGACGAGCGGGTGAAGGGTTTGGGAGCAGGGTGCAGAGAGAACTTGTGGACGAGCTACGTTGTTGTGGTTTGGCAGTGGCTCAAAGATGGGCAGCGTTGGAGGAGCACAAGGGGGAAGAAGGGGAATATATGATTGGTGGTGGAGTGCAAGTAGAGGACAGACATAGTCCGATGTATGTGGATTAGAGCGTAGGCCCACTTTCAAGTCGGCATTTTCGGGGTGGTAACCCGATCTCTGGGCTCTAGTACTTGTGAGCCCAGTGGGAAAGGCTTCCTGACAGATATCCCGTCCATTCTCAGCCCAAGTGTTTTTCCAAGGCTCCCTCTCTGCCTTTGATCTGGCCTCCTCATCAGCCACACAGGGTCACAAGCTACCATGTTGGCCGAGATAGGAGAGGGCTAACCCTGGGACCGCTTATAGAAACAGGAAGCTCCAGCCTGTTGGTCAAATTATTCACAATATAAACATGTCTTTTTTTGACATTTAAAATGAGATGAAGATTTTAGATTGTCAGTCACAACAACTGACAATCTGGTGATGATATATTTATTTGATAGAAGTGGCAGTTTTCTTTTTTTTTTAGTTCTCTTGTCTAAAATTGATTCCTGTTGTACTTTTCTTTTATTTTCTGAAAGACTTTGTATTCAGTATATAAAGAAAGAAATAGTAGAAAGAGAATGCAATAATATATCTTTCATTTTCACTCACTTATTAAGATAAAACATTGCTTCTGTCTCTTCAGCTTAGTTGATGCAGTGTGTTTCGTCAAAAAGCTGGGGGCGCTCTAACTTCACTTTAGGGCGGTGTGTGTGCGTACAGCTTGTGTGTGTTTAAGCTTGTCTCCTTGTCCAGACACCTTAGCGTCAGGACAAAAGTGTTGGAGCTCTGAAATGAGGGCCAGACAGACAGAAGTGGGATGAATGAATTGGTTTGCAGGGGTTGATAGGGAAGGAGGGAGTGTGTGTGTGGAGGGGAGATGCATCTTGCTTTAGAATGAAAGATGATGTGCCTGCAAAGCAGTTTTAAAGCTGGGTTTTCCCTTTTCTGCACACAGATAAACATACGTTATGGATCTTGGGTCAGATTCTGCCTACTGCACCAGGCTGGTGTTGGAGTTGCTGCAGACGGGGATATCACTACATTATAAAATTATGACTATAGCTGCTTTATGTATTTGTGCATTTGTTGAGGTGATCTATTTTGGATGTTCTGGGTAATGAATGCCACCTGTTTGGTGTCCCTAACGGTTTTTTCATTTTGTTTTGTTTCGTTGAATCGAAGTAAATCTTGGATTTTATCACCTGCAGCTACGGTTGAAGGCACGTCGGAGTTTATCAATGCCAAATCCACTTTTTGTGTTATTTATTCTGCTGTCGGGATGTTAAGAGAACAGTCTGTCGTGCCTGCAGTAACAAGCACAATGCCCTCTGTGCCATTTTTTTTCTCCACCTTCAGGGAAATTCTCCTTTCAGGCGGGCAATGATTGTCATAGTGGTTTATAAAAAAATGCATTGAGGATTTTAGAAACCAAACCTGCAGATCTGCTAATGACAATAAAATGTATGGCAGAGATCCAGTCTGGTTAAAAACATGGGAAGAGTCCAGAGTGTCTACCATGCCTCTCTCACCCCTTAACGAGAATGGCATGCATAGTCCCCCCCACCCCCGACTCCCACCCCCTTCACTCACTGTAACCATACTGTGTCCCACCATTCACTCCCCCTACCCTGAACTGGCTTCAAAGCGGCAAATAACAACAACAACTGAAGGGGGTGGGAGGTTGTTGGGGGGTGACTGAGGATGAATGAATGTTGCCGTCCATCCTCCCCCCTCTTTCCGTCTTGCTCTCTCTCTACCTCTCGTCCCCCCCCTTCTACGTTTTCCTTCATCCCTGATAGCCTACTTTCCTGTATGTCCTCCTCCGCCGCACACCCGTGTTATGACTGTGGATGGTGTGTATTACACACATAGCTGTTAGCGCTGCTCCTCCGCTGGGAGGCCCATATAAAGGACTGTCATTTGCAAAGGTCAAGAGTGAGCCCTGCACGCAAGTGTTGTCCCGACACTTGGTCTGGAAAAATAAAAACGGCCTGCTCGTCCATCAGTGTCCTGTGTCTGTCTGGCTGTAGTGGCCATGTGTACTCGGGCCGGTGTCTTAGATGTCCTCTTTTTTTTTTTTTTTCTTTTTTTTTATGTCTTCGTCTCTTCTTTCCTCTGTTGTCAGGAAGGCACGTCCAACAAGGAAACATCTGTTTGCTTTTTGTTGTGTTCTTATGAAGTTGTTTGGATTTGTTAGCTTTGTTTCCACAGTGAGAACTAAACACAACCAATTTAAGCTCATCAACACGTGACATCTTCCTTGAATGTGTGAAAGAAATTCCTAAGAAAGATTAAACTTTTTATAGATTGATTCACATCATGCTGTTTATTGGAAATTTTATCATCGTTATTCAGAAAACTCTGGATATAAGGATCTGTTATGAGTAAAGCTTTGTTTTTATGGTCTTACCTACTGATTTAATTTTTCTTTCTAACGTCTGTTGAAACTTATTTGTGTAAACTTTGTTTTAATTTAACATACTGTATGCAGCAAACACTGACAGAGAAAGTGTAATTTTTGGGAATAGGGTAGTAGTTTGCATTATAACAATCAATAAAGAGACATCAAAGTATATTCATATAACTGACTATGTGGCTAACTCAACCAGCTTACCAAATTACCAACCAGTCAACTAGCTAATCAGTCATTCAACTAACTGACTAAGCAACACCCACCCAGACAGAAGGTCAGTTAAGGACCCAAGCCAAACCGTGTGGTTGGGTTAGGTCTACCATGCTGGTTATCACCCTGCCAACCTGCCAGCCAATCACCAAACCACATTTATGTAAGACATCATGTAAGGAATAGCAGAAACACTTTGACGTACCTATAGCCACTCAGAGCCAATCAAGCAAACCTAGTGTTTGTTGCTTAAAACTATGCAATAACAAGTAAAATTGTTTACTAAAATTTCTGTTTCTCCTTCTCATAGTGCCTTATTATTGTTATTGTTCATATTCAAAGGTCATTTGCAATCACAGATCTTCTGATGTGGCTTTCTAGTTAAATGCCAACTCCTATAACTCATGGTATAAAATCATACTCACCCAGAAAATATGGGTTGATATTTTGATTAGTTTGGATAAGGTTTGCCAAACATCTGAATAAACTTATTAGTGAATGATTCTAATTGTCTGAAGTGCTTTGTTTTTTTAATAGGAGGTTTCCTGTGGTTTCCAGCAGTATTAGTAGATGTCGCGCTTCAGCAGAGGCAGGGAAAACACAGTCCACACAGTCTGGGAGCTTGTTAGGAGTTCCTCAGTTTGGAACATGCTGTCATCATGCCTCTGCCTATATTCCTGTCCTGTGGTGTCTCGATTCCAGCCACAGAGTATGAGAGTGAAACATGAACTAGACTGCTGCTCTGGTGATTGTGGTTTCCCTCTAACCCACATTTATTACCTCTAAAAATACAGAGTGGTTTTCTCTAAAAGAGCCTGTCCAACTGCAGCCAATGAATTTTCACGATGATGGATGGCAATTAATTGACTTCATGTGAACCCTGTTCTAAAGTTCTTAAGTTGATTTACTTTGGAAATATTTGTGGAATAATGTACGTTAGCCGCTTTTGTATTGACAGACTTGAGTTCACAGGACTCCACCATGATTGAAAGACATCAGTGGCAGTAGCCAAGAGACATGTAACAACAGTGCTCATGCCATCTGTGTCTTCCTTTTTTAGGTAGTAGGTTCTCCATTGTTGAAGCATTACCATGTCTTAATAAAATCAGCATCTACTTGATCTCTGGTTCATTGCCAGCAAGCTCAGTTATATCACCCATTAAATGTCTTGGAACCAAAGAGCTCATTTTTCTTTTGTCAGCCATGCATCAATTTCATTCAGAATATAAGGGAGTAGAAAACACTTTGCTTTTGGCCTAAACAATATTATTCTCATTTTCATTAAGACCATCGAATAACCTTCCACAACAGTGAGGTAATGTCTCAGCAGGTCTTTCAGGGAAGTACTGGTGAAACAAATCCACAAGAGGCAGCTAATCAATAATGTCTAGGGATGGTAGACTTTTTATATGTGGAGTTGTTTTAGCTGTATGGTTGTCCCTTCTTTATTGCACTCGCTTGCTCTTACAAGGGTTTGATAATGGCTCCAGTAAAGGCACTTGATTTTCAGTTATGCTAAATCATTTACTTTTGGCAATGCAAATTGAATTTCTTTTGATTTCACATAATAGACTAACAAAATTTTGCACACATTGTTAAATGAAAGGAAATTATGTTTATTTCCACATTTAATGTATTTTAATAAAAAATAAATACATTTATGAGAAGTGTGGCTTCCCCTTTTAATCAGCTTTGACTTTGGAAGCAAATTCAACTGCGCATTTAGACACAGAAATGTTTTATTCCTTGCCAAGCGCTTCATATTCAATAAGATTTGATTATAAACATGAAATTTTAAGTCTTATTCTATTCTCAATAGTGTTTAGACTCATGAAAAAAAAGACAAAAAAAACCCCTTCAGTTTAAATGTTTCTATTTTAGCTCTGGCCATAACGTTTGGGTTGTTCTGCAGAGATGTTAAAGGTTAATTTCAAGTGTTTTTCAGTCTCTAACATTTTTTCTTTTAGCATTACCTTGTATTTAGCTCTATCTGTTTTCCCATCAACTCTGACCAGGTTCTCTGGAGCTGCTAAGAAAAGCATCGCCACAGCAGGAGGCTTACACCACATTTAATGGTGGGGATTGTTTCTTCAGGCTTTACGGGTAGTGTAATATTTCCGTTCCACATAGTGTGTTTTCAGTGTAGGCTATTTTTGGTCCCATCTGAGAAGAGCACTTTCTTCCACCCATGTTGCCATTTCCCCTACATGGCTTGTTGGCAAACTGCAAAAAGGACATTTTAGGGCTTTGTCCCAAAATGAGAGGTATGAACTGGGGATCTCTGCACTTCCTCTATTGTTAAAATGAGCCTCTTGGCTGCTTCTCTGATAAATCCTCTCCTTACCTAGCATATCAGCTAGGTTGACTGCTATGTCTCGGTAGGTTTGCAATAGTAGTATTCTCTTTTAATTTTGATATAGATGATTTATGAATACTCCACGAGATGTTCTAAGCTTCTGAAAGTTTTTTGACTGAATGAAATCCATTGATGGTTGTGAAAGGACAAAAAAATCTGAAAGCTTCAGCGGTTTGTGTACTTTTTCAAGGCAGTGTACACGTTGCATATAATCTCAGCTGTTTGTCTGGATGACTTGGAGATTTATGGGGGTAGTTACGGCCCATACTGATTTGAGCTCTCTGTCTCAGTGACACAGCACACTGCCTCTCAAATCATCAACGGTGGGGGTGACGGGGTAGGGGCAAGCCTTGAGGTAAGCAAAAGCCTTTCGACATATTTATTTTTCCCCTTTGAGGCTTTTGAGCAGCTCTCCTCGTCAATCTTGTGCTGTCAAAGAAGGCCAGAGGTGGGAGCTGCCATCTCTTTCTCTCACAGGGGCCACTGTGTTCATGAGGACCCCAGGGTCAGGCCCTGGAAGCTCCTTTAGTTACTGTTGTGAAATCCTCTCTGTTTCCTCCCACGCAGCCAGTAAGGCCGCAACCTTCTTTGTTGCCTTTGTTGTGATTTACACTCGAAGGAGGGTGGATAAATAAGTCATATAGCTTACTATACACCTACCACCTTTTTCCACATTAACGTCAACTTTTGGCTCACAGAATTGACATCAGAGAAGTTGATTTAATCTTCCACAGAAGCCTGTAACATGTAGCTGCAAAGAAAGGGGGTGACACTAAGAGGTGAGCAACGAACAGAGTAGAAGGACCTAATTAAACCAAGTTTGTACATGTGCTCACCCATCTGACATGCGTGTGTTTCTGATCTTACCCGTTTTCTGGAACAGGAGAATGTTTCCTGTTTAAGCAGACGCGTGGGTTCACGGAGGAGTCGGGGGGTCGGGTTCCTCCTCCGACGTCTGGTTCTGCTGAAGCAGATTCCCCACATCCCCATCAAACAGCAGCCCTGAAAACTGACCCTGGTGGGTGCTGATATTTTGGGGGGTATGATGGAGAACCGAGGGTTGGAACACGGTTGCTGTTGATCTGTTGCCGCCTTCTGCATACCACATTTATCTGAAATCGAGATTGTGCATTTTCCAAAATATCATACTGATCAAACAAAGTAAAGATGTGCATGCTAAGTTTTTTTTCGACATTTGCCTAATTCATAGTCACTACTGGTCATAGACAAGAGCCCCTATGTGGCCCTGGAGATGGATGGACAGATGTTAGCAAATTTATGGTAAAATTATCCTTAATACTACTACATAAGTACCATCACATCAGCTTTTATGTGCACAGACGTTCATGTGCCCTTATGGGTTTTTCTGCTTGTTACAGTCTTTGCTAGAACAGGGTCATCTGCTGACATGAGCAGTAAAAAACCCGTGTTGATGTTCCACCTGAAATGTGATATACAAGATGGATGGGGTGCTGTGTGTGTGTGCGTGTGTGTCTGCTCTACCTTGTCCAGACCGGTTCCTGTCTTGCTAATAAAAGAGATCTCTCTTTGGTTTTGGATACTGATCTCTTCACACACAAGTTTAAGGATCTCATTCACGGTTCTCACTGCGTTTGCTCCCTAATGTCTCACAGCAGGGGACTCTGTCCCAGGCCGTGATTCATGGAGTGACAAGGTCTGCCCTCAGTGACCGTAGTGGCCCAGTCAGACAGGGTGCAACATGCAGGGGAAAACAGGTTGGGTCACCACTTAGCTGCATCTTTCCTAATGGTTGGTTTGTTCTTGAGTATCTTGAGTATATATCACCAGGTTATAATAATCTATACAAATTAAGTAAATATTTTTCATTATGACTTTTTGGTATCATGTGAACATTTAATTTAACTGCCATTGACAAAATTGTCAAGTTTATAGCGCATTTCAGCAACAAGGTAGTTCAAAGTGCTTTACACCATAGGAACAGCATCCTGCTTTAGAAGATGCTGATAGGTGAGTTTTAAGATTTTATTTAAGTGAACTCAGTGTTTTGGCTGTTTTTCAGTTTTCTGGAAGTTTTGATCCAGATTTGAGGAGCATTAAAAACTGAATTCTGCTTTTCCATTTTTGGTTCTGACTCTGGGGAGGTAGAGTAGACTTGAACCAAAATACTTGAGTGGTCTTCAAGGTTGATGTGACGACAACAGCTCTATAATGTATTTTGATTGATAAACTTCTTAATAACTTTTGTCTGGATTTTAATGTGGTGGGCTGGATTCTCGATTTTTAACATCCAGATCACAGTCAGTCAGAGTGAATGGATGTATGGCTAGAGAGATGTTTCTGTCTACCGGGTCCCCTCAAGGCTGCGTCCTTTCCCCTCTTCTTTACATTTTGTATACGGATGACTGTCGCAGCCGGCATGATAATAGGTTAATATTAAAATTTGCAGATGACTCAGTGATTGTTAGCCTCCTACATGATGATGAACATGCCCATGGCCCTGTGGTCGATGAATTTGTTGACTGGTGTGATAAAGCTTTTCTTTTATTAAATGTACAGAAAACAAAGGACATGTGCATTGATTT
>CAEFZX010027119.1:0-23864 GCA_903066825.1 Alfaro cultratus
TCTAAAAATAAATAAAGTTCCAAGCAATTTACTTCTCGCATTACTCTAAGATGAAATAAAGCAACAATTTCACCCGTGGTTACCTTCTGTAATCAGTGTAAGGAAAACAGTTTTTTCTTCACCTGAACTCATCCTCACTTTACCCAAAGAAGAACGGACATTATTTTCATAGTAACAGTGGAAGTTATGCAGCAGAAAACAACCTTGAGCTCTGATGACTTTCTACGGGGCTGTTTTTTTTCTGGCCTTCTCTTCCGTATTACAGTAAAACTCAACAACCCTTGTCATTTGATATAGAGGGGGCAAAAAGGTTCTTTGCTCCCTACCTGTCAATACTTAACATACTTCAAATCAATATATCTATATCTGTTACAGTACACAACTACATATGCAAATGAGATTTAAATTCTGTTTAATTTTTATTGCTTTGTAATGTGTTACTTTGTATATTCAAAGTTCTTCCTCTCAATTACATCTTTACTTACTTATTTATTTTGAATAGACAATAAAATGTAAAAACAGGAAAACATAAGACAAATAATCAGCCCTTGGGATGCAGTTTTACATAATTTGTTGGAAAAAGGAGCAGGTGAGATTGGAGATTTTCTGATTTCCTGCTCCTCTCATACTCATCAACATACAAACATTTAAATCTGCACACAGCAGATAAACTCTTCGCTTCTCATCCTCAAATGTACAATTATTTATACATTTTTAATATCAACAATCACATTTTTGGTCTTTGAAATAACCATCCTATAAAACATATTTTCCAATAAGCTTGGTTTTGAAAAAATTTTTTAAAGTTGGTTTATATACTTTGTTTGAGCTCATCATTTAATCCATTCCATAAACCGACATAACACACTGAAACATTAAGGTGCCAATCCAGAATAAAGACTCCTGAATCAACACCTTCAAGCTCTTCTCTTGTCTGAATCGGCTCTTCCTCGACAAGCCAAATGTCTTCTGGAAAAAAGTTTCATGGCCAGATAAAACAAAGACTGAGGTGTTCAGATACATTGACAAAGGCCTTCATTTATAGCAGTCGACATCTTTCCACCAGGCAGGTTGTGCTGCTACTTACAGATGCATAAACTAGATTGAATAATGCATAAAGAGGAGCACCTCCTCTGATCAACTCTCCCTTATAGCAGTCACAAGATGGCTTCACAATTGGCTGTTGAAGATATATTTTTTTAACTTCATATCAAAAGTAGCTTTTGAAATGTTGAAGCTGCCTGAGATTTAAGCTACATTCGCACAGCAGGTCTTGAGGCTCAATTCCAAGTAATTCTGAAGACTCTGTCCGAAAGAAACAAAAACAAACCATTAACCTCCTACTACTTCCTGTCGTCTTCCTTGGTGTTTTCACCAGTGGTAACATCCTGCGGCTGATCACATGACTTGTGTGATGTGAAAAAAGTGTTTCAATCCGGCTGAAAAACCACATCATCAAAAATATCTAAAAAATCTAATCATGTCCTTGTGATGCAACTTGACCACATGTAAGTTACTTTCTACTGAGACTTTTAACAATATTTAAAGTTTTATCTCTAGTTTCTGACACTGTGTACAGAAGACCCAGAATAAATTCAAACTTCTTGTGTTGAGTTCCTCATTCATTGCACACTGCAAATAGTACAATTCAAACAAAAGCCCAGACTTAGATTACATTCATAAGGTCAATGCATATCCTGACCAGAACCTGATGCAGTTTAGAATAGAACACAGTAAAACAATAACTGCCTGTTGGGTAATTGCAAAGTAATATTTAATTGGTTTCAATTATTGAAGGCTGACCTTTTAAAATAGCATCTAGCCCAGTGGATCCATCTCATTACGTGGCAGATGAGACTCACTTCATTATGTGCATCTGAAAATAATTATTTTTTTCCCTCCGAAAAAAATTAGAAAATTGATTCCTCTCAATACACTCATGTGGCAAATGGCAACATTTTTATGACAGATGGACAGAGTGATGCTAGAGTCAGAGACATACCGGTAACTTGTTATTTGCTTTAACAGTGTGAGCTTTGTGGGCCTGACTACATTGCCACCTGCCTTCACCTCTTACGGCACCATTAGTAATCTCTAAACCAAAACCTGGAGGCACTGTTTATATTTTTTTTTACATGGGGCTCTCTGGAGTTGTTGTGTGCAATTACTGTCTTACTGGCAATGCAGAATTCCATCAATGTCTTTGTTCTGATTGGACAGAGGCAAGTTTTCCAGAGGGAATTAAGACAACATCTAATCCCAGGTGGACCAAAACCAAAGCGGATGTTTGCCATCTTAAAACACTTGTTTATTAACCTTTCCAGTTCTGTCACTGTTGCATTATGAATTACAGTATATTATTTACACCAACCTATAGGGTTCCTTCATGTTTTAACATGTGAAGCAGATTGATGAGGCTGCAGGAGATATTTGCTCCCTAACAGATTTCCTCCTTTTATTTTTGCTGCTTTTTCTCACCCTTAAATGTTTCCAATCGTTAAATAAATTGTGAAATAACTCTTTAATCATCTGTTCATTTTCAGAATTATCTAAAGTAAATCAAGAGAAGTCAATGACATCTATCTGGAATGGTTACAAATTTAAATTTAAAAGTAAATTTAAATGTACTTTTAAATTAAAATTTACTTTTAAATTTTAATTTAAAAGTAAATTAAAATGTACTTTTAATTCTAAGACTTTGAATTAAAAGTAAATATGAAAAGTAAATTAAAATATGGCAATGTATTTTTGTTGTTATTGCTGAATATTTAAAGAAAATAACATGGTAAGATACAGGTTAGTAACAAAACGTTTCATAAGATAAACTGAAGAGAAAAAAGAATAAATTAAAAAAAAAGAATAATCACAAGCTAACTGAGGAAAGTGAAACAAAATGTTAGAAATGCAAGAGGAATTTCAAATCTTAAATGAAACTAACATGTCAGTATAAAGATCAAGCTTTTATGTTGTTGCAACATTAAAACACTTCCTTAAATAAAATTTGTGTATTTAGGTTTTACTTCAGTGGTTCAGACATGAGATTAACTTTAAAAATGTTTAGAACTTTTCTGTTTATTTTAAACTGAATAACAATCTGCAAATACCAGTCAGACATCCTGACCATTTCTGTGGGATTTTCATTAGTCACAGTCTGCATGACAGTTCAGGACTTGGAACCGATGAAAAAGTACGCATCTAGTATCACAAATCTTCCTGTTTTAATGCCCATCTTTAAATGATGCCTGCTCTTAGATGTGTTTTTAATGTAGATTACAACCAGGGAAACATGATAAAAGATCGTTGCTGTTTGGAAAGTTTCACTGCTGAGCTTTGACAGGAGAAAAAAAAGGGAATTGTGTTGCAGAGCTCACTTTGGAAAGGGAAAAGTGGAAATGCATCTTTTGTTCCAATCATGTTTGCCTGGAATTGTTCCAAAAAATGTCTGTAATGTGCATCTAAATTGTGTAAATTGGTGTTTCCTAATTTCACAATCAGAATCAGTTTTACTGGTCAAAACTGTGTGAGAAAATCCTTAAATTTGACTTTGTTTTCCAAGACTCACAGCATACAGACATTAGGTATAAATATAGAAAGTTTAGAGTAAGTAAAACAAAGAATGAAAGAGACAGTACGTTCATGAATGTGCATACACAACCCTTTTTTAATAAATAGAAAAGAAGAAAGACAAATGGTGGTAGTGCACATGTTTTTATTGAGCTGAACATAAATGCAGTTGAAATCAGATATTTACATAATGTGGTCATGTTTAGTTTTAAGGCTGATTCAAGTGCAGGAAACTAGCAGAGCAGAACACATTTTTAATAGAAAATAAACAATGAAACATGCAGCAGAGAACAACAAAAACCAAACAGTGAAAACGGAACCGGGAGGGCAGTAGGTGATTCCATGGAAGAAATCACCAATGAAGAAAGGAAGCTAGACATCCAGTGATGAAGGAGTGGAGAATGACCTGGGTGATGGAGCTGAACAGCTGCACAGGGAGGCAGGTGGAGGTAAGGATGGATAGAACTGAGGGGGCAGAGGAAGGGAGGTAAAGAACCTGAAAAGAAAGACCTGAAACCAACTTCAACAAGATACAAAAAGTAAACATGAATCTAAAGAACAAATAATAAGAATAAATGAACACACAAGGAATCAACCAAAATGACAAGTTCTAAAGAGACGAAGTGACATGCTGTTGCTTATGAATGTCGAAGTCTCATTTTTTAGTCTCCCTTTAGGGGAAATGAGAAATTTGTATTGGACAACGCAGTACATACTGCAAATGCAACAAAATAAGCAGTGTAAAAAGATCATGCAAAAATCTAAAAACACACCAACATTTCAGTCATCTCCCTTCAACAGGTCATGTTTTATCTTGACTAAAAGAAATGAACAAATATTTAGTCTTTACATAACAGAGCGCTTGGGTGCATTCTGCCAGACTTAAATAAAACATAATTTTTCATATGCATGTTGTTCCTGTTTACTGATGGTCTGCTCAAACAGCTCTTAAAAGCTGGATGTAATCAGGCTTTTGTTTTACTCCACTAATTCTCTCTTCTCTGTGGATTTCAGAAATAAAGACATCCTTCACAATATTTTGCTGGGAATAATTTCCAGGTCACTGGCAGCAGGACTGTGGAAAAAGGGGAAGAGGAGGCATAAATTAGACTAATGACATGAGCCTGATGATAATTTACACAAAATACCCCTATTTATGCAGCCAGTAATGACAATTTAACGTCAGCCAAAACACAGTTCTAAAAATTTTCAATCCTCCATTAACTCTGTCAGACAGCCCAGAATGTGTGTTTGTGTCGGTACATCTGCCTAAATCGTCCTTCATCTGCGATCTCTTTGTTCAGACTCATCCTTGTTGAAGACGAGACCCTGCTCTGAGGCAGGGAAACCCTGTAACCCCTGTGTGGATGCAGCTAAAGCCTGTTACCTGAACGAAACCTGCAGACGCCTGCGATCAGCCTACAACATTATCTGCAGCAAGGTCACGCCCCCACAGGCCCCTGCAGCCAACCAGGAGCCGTGCAGCAGGAAGAGGTGTCAGAAGGTAGGCACAGACATGTTTAATGCTAGCCTCTGAAGTTGGTGCACAGTGCAGTTTGAGTTAGCCACCACTACTCTGGTGTCTGGTACTGAAGTCCAGTACTGGCCTGGAGCAGAACTGGTACTTCAGATCCAGTACTGCATTGGTCTCAAAGTAGCCTGGTAAAAACCAGCCCCTTGTTCTACACTTTGCTTCATCCAGAGGGTCTGGGCTCTCGACTGCTGGGAAACGATTGCTGCCTGGAGGCGTGAACTCAGATGTAAAATTTTGAAATGTTGATGTTAATTCATTATTTGTAAGCATGACCAATACAGACTGAACGCCTTCGTTCACTTCCTCCGCTGCCATTTCTAAAACTACAGGCAGACTATAATTCTAAATACATGTTTTAAATACTTTGTAACTCAAATTGTATCTTTGTTTAATTATATGCCAAAACTAAAGTTATTTAGTTCTCCATCACTATCCTTCCTTCCTTTTCCTTGGATTTATGTTTTTAGTTCTACTCTGGCTCCCTGTGTGCTGTGTGTTTTTGTAAATTTAGGTTTTTATTGTTTTCCTCATTTTTTAAATTAAACTACTAAGGATCACTTGCCACCTCTGCCTCCCTGCATTTGGGTCCGTCGTCCCTCCACTGCACATTATGGCAGTCAGCAGGTGAATGGGATTTTTGACACTCAGTGCAGCTTACATTCAGTACAAGGTTGTTTGTCTGATGCCACTGGGGAGAAGTGTCAACAACTTATCAGACCCACACTCTTTCTTTGTACACATGGAAAGTTAAGTAGCCGAGTCATTTTATGTGATAATAAAAATGGGTAACTCTCCGATGGGAGCAGAGCAAGAGGTTACCTCACCATGTCTTCCCTCCAATCACTGTGATTGTGTTTTCACGTCATTGTTTTATATGAAACATGTTTTTGTTGTGTGAACGCAGCTCTGTCTTCCCTCGGGAAGCTGTGTGTTGGAGTGAATAGAGAGACCGTCCTTGTTTAGACAAAACAAACCTTAAATAAATTGGCAACTTAGGGAAATAATTTTTTCTTCTTTCTTACACTAAAAAAACAACTGAACATTTTATTAAAACATTTTTCTTGGAAAAGATTTTAAAAAAAGGGGGCTTTTCTATTCAGCCCCCTGAGATTACTTTGCAGAACCATTTTGGTTCTAATATCTTGGAATATGTCTGTACCAAAGTCTTTGTCACTAGCTGGATAAGAGTCTCTTGCATCCCCTAAAAGATTTTCTCAGTATTTTTTTTTTCAGTATTGTTTCTTGATTTTTGACTTGTATATGGAAAAGTTAATAAATAAACTTAAACTTAAAAAGACTCATTAATTACATCCTAGCTCCCATTAGTTGTGTAATACATTGGTAATTATATTCTCCTTTCTTCAGTGTAAGACCAGAGTCTATGAAGACTGAGACAAAATCGAGACTTTCAGAGTCCCACACTATGACACAATAATATGTAAAACATGATCTAAAGTGCCTCTCAAGTTGATCTGAAAAATGAGGACTGGGTAATGAATTTTGGTACAGGGGCAGATTGCTAACGTTACCTAGCTTGCTTTGCTAATATCACTTACACCTTTTTTGTGAGTTCTTTCTGAGCAGTACAGAGAAAGATGGTCTTAGTGCTGTCAATCACACTGGTGTAACTCAACGTGCTCATAATGGAGAAACCTCTGTTGATCTGCTGTCATCAGTGACCATGCTAAGTAGCTTTAGCAATCATGGGTTCATTGTGAGGAACAAACTGTAGCATTTTAGGCACAACGGGGGAAGGTTGGAACAGCACTTACAGTAGGTTGATTGACAGCACAAAGACCCTCCTCCTGACTCTGAGGTTGTTTCTGACCGAGTGGTGTATTTCTGTAGATGGCAGTATTATCCAGCCACCAGGTAACACGCTAAGCCTTGCAGAGTTGTGAGGGGGCCTGGTGTCTGTCTGTCAGGTTGGACAGGTCACCGTTCCATCACAGACACACAGCACAAACAACCGTGCACACCTCACACCTGAGGAGAATTTAGAGATTAATTAACTTGCACTCATGTTTTTGGACTGTGGGAGGAAGCCAGAGTACCCAGATAGAACACACATGCACAGAAAAAAATATTCAAACTCCATGCAGAAAACCCCAGGCTGGGACTTGAACCCAGGACCTTCCTGCGACCATCTGCAGTGTTACTGACTGCAGCTTTAAATCCCAGGAGAAAATTCACTTTTATAGGTTGGTGTTTTATTTCAATTCAGTCTCTTCAGATCTTTAGCGTCTACTTGCTTTAGTTGCTTAACTTTGAAGGCTCTTTGGATGTCTGTTATTTTTAAATGCGTTATAGTAATAAAATTTATTTTGACATCAATTGTTATAATGTTTAATTTTCCTGCTGACAGCCTCCCTACCTTTTAGTGTTGCCACTGTCATGTCTTAAGTGGGTTAGTTTTCCATTTTGCAAGTGGGCTAAAAGTTCCAGGGCCATGAGTATTTTACAAGGCCATGTATGTGGGTGGGTGTGTGTGTGTGTGTTGTAATTAGCATTGGTTGTGTTTCCCTTCCCTGTCAGGTTGTTATTGTAAATAAGAACTCTCTGGTTAATTGAAGGTTGAATGAATTTCCTCCTGGTCTCAGGCCCTGCGGCAGTTCTTCGAGCGGGTCTCATGGGAGCTGAGCTACCCTCTGCTGTTCTGCTCCTGCCTGGACCAGGCGTGTGCTGAGCGCCGCCGCCGCACCATCATCCCCTCCTGCTCCCACCAAGAGAGGCATAAACCCACCTGCCTGGAACTCCGACGCACCTGTCGTTCCGACGCCCTGTGCAGGTGAGCCGCTCTCAGCATCCAATCAGGCATCATCACACCGGCACTCATTCCCTGAACCCTGACTGAGTCTTTCCCACTGATTTTAAACATATCTTGGGAGGAACTAATCAGCGGAATCAAAAGTCGAAGAGCTTAATTGCAGCAAAATGTCCCAGCCTCTCAGGTCAAATTTGCACATTTGATTTATGGCTCTTCAGAGGTTGGAAGAGGCACAAGAAGGAGCAGTTAAAGGAGCACAACACCTCTCAGTGATGGCAGCCAAGGTGCCCTTCAACTGAGAACACTGTTGGTTGTTTTTCTTTGTGTGAATAGGCTGAATGAGATTAGGGTAGAAAGGGAGAGCAACTGGAAGCCTCAAAGCTTTTAAAAAAGAAGAGCTTATTTCTGCTCAGTTGCACAGTTCTGTTTTAAATGCAGTATTTACTTTTTTAGACAATAAAAACCTGACAGAGGAGAAACAGTTACAGTGAGGAACCAGTACTTCCAAATTCAATGGGAAGGATTTAAAAAGAGGACCAGATTTTCTGCTGTTCATATACATGAAGTATATAAAGCCTTATTTTGACCCATGTGGAGTCCATCATCTCATATCCTGCTAAACAAACGGGCCTCCGTCATTCAGCTGTGTTTTCATGTGAGAGAGACTCACTCTGTTTAGTTTGACGGTCACAATGACTAGAATGCTCATTGTTACTTTCATGTTCTGATTTCTAACAAACAGACAAACTGATATCAGTGGAAGACTCTTAAGATGTTTTCAATAGATGTTAAGCAGGCCTTTTGTGCTCACAAGTGCTGAAATGCTGCTAAATTGAAGCAGTTCAGCAATAGAGTGAAATGTGTCTTCTGGTCACTTTCTGAATACCTTCTGTTTAGATTCTACAGATTATTTAGCTGAAAACATTTTATTCATGTTTTCCAATCTCTGTGTTTGCTCTCCACAGTACTGCTGGTAACTTTAAAGCTGCAACTTCCAAAGTGTGAGAGACTTAAAGAAATGTTGGCTTCTCAGAAACAAGCAGTTGAAAAAAGATCAATCACTCTTTGGAAAAGAACTGCATGTTATTGTGTTTTGGAAAACAATATTTTCGAAAAAGCTTATCACTGTCAGAAGACCTCCTCGTTTAACACAACTGTGATAATTCTGGCAGGTTGTAATATACAAGATTAACGTATTTTAGATGAGTCTTTTTCAGGAGTTGAAAATACCCAGCCAGTCTCACCACAGGGTCACTGTAACTGAATATTTATCAAAGACAGTGACAGAAAAATCTGAAGGCCATCCATCATTTTCACAGTTTAAAATTTAAACTCCTGACCACTTGATTTTTAGCTTTACGCACAGCATACATTGTGGAGGTAACTCAATCAATCAAAGAATAAATAAAGTGAAATAAAAAATACAATTGTAGTATCATGTCAGATTGGGACACGGTGCTCAGTGCTTCTCGCTATCTGCCTGCTGAAAAAGTGTCGGAGAGTTATGGACAGAAGACTTTGGTCCCAGATCATTCCTCCCTGAATGAGTTTCCTCCTCATTCAGGGAGTCTATCCAACTTTTGATCACTTCACTTGGAGAAATGTTCCCTGATTTCCAAACTTTGATTCAATTGTAGCTTGTAATTCCAGTCTTCAGTGTGGCTACAGAGTGTAGATTCAGCCTCCAGATCAACATCCAATCCTCTATGAATGTCGTCTCTCTGAAGCAAAAGTCCCAATCCTCAAGGCGAAAGCCTCTGCAGCAATCCCTTTGAGACGTCTGACCAGTGGTTCACAGTTCAGGTCCATGCAGACCAGGAGGCAGAAAAGAGGCTGTGTGTTCAGACCACTGCAGATCAATCATTCAGAATTTAAGGGCACATTTCATTGTTTAACTGCAGCTACTGGGAACCAACAGTCAGTGGTTTTTGTCATTGTGCAGAACAAGGTTGCATGTTGATGTGAGGTGGCACCTTGTGGAATCTCTGTTCAGCTTGTTCAGACCCAACATTAATTAAACCTAATGAAAATTAAATGCATTTGAATATGTCATAGTAATTTCAAAAATGTTATTTAAGAAAGTTAAAATTGGGTAAAACTAGATTTTCATAATTTCAGTCAGAATGACGGACAACTAAAAAGTCTAGAGCAACCTGATGTGTTCATTCTGCCTGCAGGTCTGATGGTTTAGCCTCTGTCTGTCTGTCTGTCTGGCTGGCTGGCTGGCTGGAATCATTCCCTTAAAGCTCTCTTTTCCTTTGCAGATTTCCAGGATTTTGCTCTCTGGTGTTTAGATTTCAAGTCAGTAATTAGAAACGGGAAATGCTTGTAAAGATGTGTTTTCCGTTTGCACTTAGTTGCTCCAGATCAATCGCTGTTCATGGCTCTAATAACTCAGGACAGGCTTTAAAAGCTGTGGGATCTTCATCAGCATGTGAAAGCAGCATGTGTGGGAGTCAGAGTCAAACTCTGTGATCTTCTAATGTCTTCTGAATAAATATGTATCACCTCCCCTGCAGCAAAGGGCTTGCTCTCACAGAGAAGGTTAAGCACTTAATACATTCGCTTTCTGAGTACACTTAGGCTGGGTACGTTTTTAACAGTTTTGCACATCATTTTGTAAATATGTGGTAATAAATTAAAAGCACAATTGAATCTGACTTGAAACACAGGAAATAACTTGATCAAAAGTAATTTTGGCATTTGTGGGGAATTGAGAAGAATTTTATTTCTAATAATGGACGCTTACTGTGTCTCAGCCAAGTTTCAGAGTAGATTTTGATTTAAGCATTAATTTGATCTAAGTGTTTTTTGATTTAAGTATTGATATAAGTATGTGCAATTGATGTGTGCATTTGAAACTTTGAGACCCAATCCTGGACATGAGAGCTAACACTAACAACACAGGGAGAAGGTTAAACACAGGTGGGTATGAAATTCAAACTGGAAGACTAACTTCAGCCTCAACTGCATCATCCAATTGCTGCATCATGTGCTTCTACTGCAGCCTATCACCAGTGCCAAAACTTTATTTCACTCCTGTTAAATAAACTTTCTGTCTATGTGGGTTACTCCAGGTAGTTCACACCCAAGCACTACCGACTGAGCTGGTAACTTTTCTCCTAACTGTCCACAGTTGCCATCCATTTTGGACTTTCTGAAGACAGAATTTGTCCAGTTCTTTTCTTTTAAGAGTAGCCTCAGGGCTAACTTCCTCTGGTCACTCCACCGCTAGCTACCAGTTCCAGCGCCAACAGTGTCTGTTTACCGCAGGACCGTCATCCAGGCTGGTGCTGCTGGTGAAAGTGAAATTATGAGAGATGACTGCACTGCTACATAGAGACCTTATCTGTGAGAACGCTTTACAGTTATTATACAGCATTAAGTAAAAATAGTGTTCACTAATTCCTGGCAGTACTAATAATCAGATCAAGTTGCATTTGTGCATGCAACAAGTGTGTTTTGAACATCCCCCCAAAACATAAACGGAGTGTTCATCATCCAGTTTTCATCACCTACCAACAGATGAGGAAACAGAAAGAAGTTGGTCAAAGCCCAGACGGCACTAGTTTCCATCCATCCATCCATCCATCCATCCATCCATCCATCCATCCATCCATCCATCCATCCATCCATCCATCCATCCATGCATTTTCTTCTGTTTATCCAGAGTTGGGTCGTAGCAGCCTAAGCAGGGAAGCCCAGACTTCCGTCTCCCCAGCCACTTGTTCCAGCTCCTCCAGCAGAGAAACTCATAGTCCCTCCAGTGTGTCTGGGGATTCCTCTGGGTCTTCCTCTGGGTCTTCCTCTGGGTCTTCCTCTGGGTCTCCTCCTGGTTGAACTCACCCTCACCAGGGAAGCATCCTAACCTGATGCCTGAGCGATCTCCCCTGGCTCCTCTGTGTCCCTGCAGGATGACTGAGTTTCTTACCCTATTTCTAAGGAAGAGCCCACACACCCTATGGAGGAAACTCATTTTAGTCGCTTGTATCTGTGATTTCATTCTTTTGGTCACGACTCAAAGCTCATGACAATAGGTGAGGGTATGGCTTATCTCTCTCTTCACCATGACAGACCAGTACAGCATTCCCATCACTACTGACACCACATCAATCCGCCCATTGATATCCTGCTACAGTATTTTCCACCAAAATCATTTTTACCATTCTCCATTCAGATAGCTCATGCCTCTCAAATATTAAACTTTCTTCTTTCTGTTTCATATACACTTTTTGATAAAAAATAAAAGTTCCCAGGCTTACATCGCCCCATTAATTACTCGATAGGTACTTTAGTTGCATATTTAATAAAATGTAATTGTCTTCAACAAGCTAAGAAATAAACTTGAAATCAGAGAGTCATGTAGGAACCACACTGGCTGCTGGTTAGAGCAGAGTGAATGAAGTGTTGTAGAAGGTTCTCTGTCTGAGGCTTAGAGCAGAGGTCAGGTGTAGCTGCCGTCAAGGCAACTGTTGTACATCTGGTGCATTGTTTTTAGTTATTTGTTTCAAAGTGTCTGTAGATACATGTTATTTAACAT
Source organism: Alfaro cultratus (assembly GCA_903066825.1). Lineage (NCBI taxonomy): Eukaryota > Metazoa > Chordata > Actinopteri > Cyprinodontiformes > Poeciliidae > Alfaro > Alfaro cultratus. The sequence goes on from CAEFZX010027119.1 coordinate 12,406, forward strand.
GAAACATTAAGTCATATGTGTGTGGTAGCTTTCAGTGAGTTTGTGTTGGTGTTCATTTGAATGGTTAAGGGTGCATTCAAATGTGAGGGGGAACTTATATTTCATTCCACAAGTGATATTGTTGCTCTGGGGAAACATTAGCTGGCACACTCAGAACCACATGGTTCATGCTACCTGAAGAAGCTGGTTGAGAGGTTTGTCATCTTTATTCCTCTGGAGTCGATGCAGCTAATGAGGTACAGTTTTGTTTTATTTGTACATTTTATGTTTTTAAATCTTCTATTTTCTGTGAACTAATTTAGGTTTGTGTTACCTTATTTTCAGTTCTGACAGCATTTTTGAGGGGCTTTACAAAGACATGTTCACAATAAATGGCTGTTGATGCCAAGAACTGCGTTCAGCCTGGATTAAACTCAAGAGGAGTAAAACCAGGCTTTGCTTGGATGCTGTAAAAGAAACAAAAACTGTCACAAGCAGACATCATATAAGATCCAACCATATAACTAAAGACCAGCCAAGATTCTGATGGTCTGAGTAACAATCCAACATGCTGTTCTGCCTGAAAGGAGTTCCTAAAAGACTCAACACCCACATTTGATTTTCCTATTGTTGCATACGTAGAGCTTGCTTGAATATTATAGTCAAATTCAGCAAAAGTAAACTATAATCTTGCACAGCAAGGGGTCCATCACATTCAACAGCCACTTTAAGCTGAGTGATGGGGCTTTTAATATGTCCACAGATTGATTTATTTTAATGAATAATGCCTATTATGTCACAGAATAATAATAAATCCAACCTTCTAATAGATATTTTTTAAAATTATTATTATTTATTAGTCCCTTTTGATTGGGTTTATTTATTCAAGTTGTTTTAACTGAATAAATAAAATAATAAAATAAGAATGAAGTTAATCCTTGTGCGATCCTAACTTTCTGTTTACTCCCCTTGTCCTACAGGTCAAAGGTGATCCTCCCTAACAAAAGCCCCAAAATAAAGCAGATTAATTGAATTTTAAATCCACAATCTGTTTTGCATGATGAAACAAACTGATATTTATCAATTCTTCTCAATTTAATACATTTTTATCATGTATTTTTGTTACACAATAACACAACAAAACAAAATGTAGCTTGATTTTGTGATTAATTTAACATCAGCTCTTATGTTGTATCTCATAATTAAGAAATGTTCAATACAAGAACATCTTCTACTCAACATAAGGTGTAGACATAAGATGAAGAACACGCTGTGCTTCCCACCCCACATTGAACATAAGGTGACCATGAGGTGGAGATGTTCTTCATCTCATAAAGATGCTCGTATGTTGAACATCTTCAACATAAGATGAAGAACATCCTATGCTTAACTCCCCACGTTGAACACAAAATGTTCAACACAAGATGTTCAAGAAAATCTTCATAGAATGAAGATGTTCTTCACCATATGAAGATGCTCCTATGTTGAACATCTTCAGTACAAGAATCTGTTCAATTTCTTATGCTGAAGATCTCATGAAGGACAGTATGTGCAAACATACAACGTAGCACCTGTTGGGCAGTGAACGTCTATTCATGGCTTCAGCAAAGAACCAACTAGTGGTACTCAGATTCAGCATACCTTCATATCCTCTATACTTAATTTGCTTTTATTATGTGTGATATGGTTTTCTGTTGTGTTTGGGAGCTTGATGTAATGTGGGAGGTTAGCTGCAGATTGAGAGTGCAGGTCAAATGCAAGTTCAATTTGTACATCAATCCAGTTTCTTTGATATGTGTGTGTGCGTGTGTGTGTGTATGGTGTGTGTGTGTATTAGAGAGAGTTTGTGTGTGGCCATTGAACTCTTTTTCTAGTGTTTAAATGGTTTTATAATTCATGGGTCCAAAATGACCCAGAAGACATTTCTTATACCCTACATGTACATGTGTACACATGTATCGCAATGAACAAACCGTGGCTGAACATAGCGCTAGGGTAAGGTTGGGCCGAAACAACAATCATTTTAATCTAATCAGATTAAAACAAAAACTGCCACGTTTGGCAAACTTTTGATTTTACTGCTTTGGCTTTGTTTATATTATATCAGAAAAATGTAAAAAAAAATTATAAAAAAATACAAATAAACTAAAGTTTCAATTTCTCTCTTAATAAGAAAATAATGCATTCACTAAATGCATTATTAGTGAACACTTGATCATTTGTAGCAAAGGATTCATCTGCAGCTAAACAAACATGTGACAAGCTGCATCTTTTCTGCTTGACTTAATAATACAGTTCAGGGCTGATCTGGTCATTATTTTTTGACTAATCAATTAGTAACTGCATAACCAAAGATGCTTAACAGAATATTTTGTGTTTTACACATTCTGAAGCTTGACCTTCCCTTAGCTGTACAGATGTGACAGGAAGTCACACCTGCATGTATGTTTTGAATAGAAAATATTTACCCAAATAAAATGTTTTCATTTTTCTTCATTCTTCATCTTTTGTACAATTTTAGCATAATTACTGCTCTGAGTGTGTTTTCAACAAATGAAAATGGTCTGTGTTCTCCAGTTACTAAATTACATTGAAGATTATTTCAATATTCCATTCATAATGATTCGTTTGATCAATCATTTCATTTCTAGTTATGATAGTCAATGATTAGTCAATGTTGTGTTTTTAGCATAACATGTTTTTTCTAGTCCTAACTCAAGTAAAGTAGACAGAATGATGAAAACACAACTGAAGGACTTAGCTTACATTACCAGCTTTGCTGCTGTTAGTGCTGTGTTTCTCCTGTGTGTTTAAATGAATGCGTGTGTTGTGTTGAGCATTTAATATCGCTTTGTGTTTTTTGCTCAGTGTGGATATTTTTAATGGATACACATGAGTGATAGACGCTAAAAACAGATGTTCATTTGTTCCCAAACCAACATGAGCGACTCCCTTCAGGTAGAGAACAAAGCCCCGTGTGACAGATAACAGCTTCGCCCTCAGTGTGGAGCATGACTCATGTTTTATTGTCTGGAAAAGGAAGCTCAAAGTAAACTCCTTCAACTCTTAGCCCCCATTAACCTCAGATGGGTTTTGAAGAGCTGCATAAATCCTACAGGTCTGTGGGGACTTTCCGGCGCAGGAGGGCGTCCGGCTCCTGCTGAGGCTGAGAGCAGCTGTGGGGAATCACTCTGACTGACACACACAGTAATTAAATACAATCACTGTCAGAAGTAATGCACAAGGAACCTATGGACAGCAAAAGATTTTTTTCTTTTCTTTTTTTTTTTTACAAAGAAGTCAATTAGCATATTAAATAGAGCCTAAGTCACACCTGATGCTAATCTTTAATAAAAGCAGAATGAAATAGCTGTACTGTCAACGTTCCACATGAGAAGGTTCAATTAGAGTGTGAACAGTATTATCATCCTTAACCTCCTTGTTTGACAACCGATTTTTAGTTCTCCAACCAGCTTCCTGTGGTTTTCACATATTCTGGGTGCTTGCTGCTGTCCTTTTAACCCAAACCATTCAAACCTTCTCAATCAAGCTTCTCACATCCCTGATCTTACTTTAAGTTTGACAAACCTCAACACACACCACCCCTCCAGGAAGCAATCATTCCTCAACAGCTGGTAAAAAGTGTAGTTTTTACCAGGTTTCCCACCTGCCCAGATCCACTCAAAACCTTCCTAAGATCGGCGTATAGGGCACCCCTGCTTTAGATTATTATCTGCTGCAGTTAATAATCACTTTCACTTCTTTTTGAATGTGTAGAACTCCTGTAGAACTATGGAAGACTTTCTTCCATATTCTTAACCACACTATTCTGTGTTTGTTGGACCGTTGAGATCATTTCTCTGTATTCTTTCAGCTCCAAACCCTTTGCATTCATGTCAGACCTGATAGCAGATATCTTATTCTCCAACATGGCCAGACTGTAGACTTGTCTTTCCTAAATGATCACTGTTTTTCCTCTACCACTTTTACCATAATTTATTTTTTTATTTTGAGAATTGCCTAATGTAAGGTGACCTTGAAAGTCTTTAAAGGTATCAACATAAAAATATATATTATAATTGTTATTACCAGATGATGAGGCTTGGGGATCTGTTCAGAATGTTCTCTGGTGGACAGCGTTTGGACTGCAGACAGATAACCTGCTTCCTGCTCAGCTCCCTAATGAGGAGCTGAAGGGCGTCATGGAGGAGAGCGGCGTCTAGAACGCTGTCCTGAACCTGTTAACCCAGCGACACAATTATGAACAAGCAGACACTGAAGGTATTGTAGAACAGCCTGTCTGTGGATACTAATCCAGCTGAAGCTCTGCTTTAGTTCTGCATTGTGCAAGTTGGATGGAAAGTTGAGGAGATGACTGTGATCTGGTTATGATGATATAATACATGGTTCAAAGATGTGCTAAAATATGCCATTGATAATAATGATGTTGGATTTACCAAAAGTGTCCCATGCTAAACTGATAAAGTATATTGTCTCTCTGCTTGTCCCATAATAAATATTATGATATGGTGGAGGTCTATCTATTATCTGGACATGCAAAGGGCACAATTTCTCCTCTTGGAAAAGTAGGAAACATTGGAATTTATAATCAAGTTGTGACAGTTTAATTTATGGTAGATTTTCTTACTGTGAAGTAACAGAGATTTACAGACATAATTCACCTAAAATTCATCTGTAAATGAAAGTTTCAAACTTGATGAAACTGAGCTGAAAATCCATGCAGGGAATGCTTTGAGACGACCTCACTCACTGAAGAGAGGAAGCCCTTTTCAAGATGACATTAAACTTTTAACAGTTGACTTAATAGATTTTTTGACTTTGTCTGTCCACACAACTAAAGGAGGGTGATCTGCCAGAAGTCCCTGAAGTGCCTGCTGATTACCTTGAGGGGAAGTCTGCAGCACTCCCACACAATTATCGGAGGACTGAGGCAGAGTTGCTGCCTCTTGTGAGCAGAGAAAAAAGTGTTCAGTCATTACTGAATGACAACAGTTCAGAAAAGGACAGTGTGAGAGAATCTGGTTCTGCCTCTGACCTGGAGTTATCACAGTCATCCTGCCTGCTAAAAAAACTGAGCCACCTTTTCAAAGGGATCAGAACAGCGATTCTTGAGAAGTGGGACAAAATGGGTTTCAATTTCCCCCCCAAAATGTTTTAATCACTGAAAGAGTCACACTGTCAGTTAAAAGCTCTGACAGAGTTGACAAAATGCCAAACTACCTCAATTTATATGATGTTATTCTGAATGAGGCCATATTGTAGCTCATCAAGTCCATGAAATCTTCACAGTATACTAAAATTAAGCATTTATTTCACAATATTTCAGCAACGTTTTGTAAATTTTCAGTTGTGGTGTTGACACATCATGGTTGTGACGAACAACTTAGGAATAAAACAGAAGAAAAAACTAAAGAATAACACAAGCTATTAGAGCTGCCTGGCCTTCTTAGCAAAGGAAGAGAAAGGAAGAGAAAGGAAGAGAAAGGAAGAGAAAGGAAGAGAAAGGAAGAGAAAGGAAGAGAAAGGAAGAGGTCAGTGGCTGATTTAGCTCTACTCTGTACAGTTCAGGTGGTTTTCCTAGCCGTAGTGGGTGGGATCTGTAAATAGAGTCATATAGTTGAGCGGTTCCCAATGTCTGAAAAGTAGTTTGACCTGACTGACACCAATGGAGGACATGGAAGCCATATTGCTCAGTCTGCCATTATTCTTAAAGATTCTGTTGGGTTTGGAATTCTGATGGAACCTGGATGCTATTCTGATCTGCAGGGATCTGTCTATTATCTGGACACATATACAAAAGGTATTTTGTATATGCACAAAATGATTAATTCCCATACCTAATTTAGATTTTAAATTAATTTCCTTCAAACTTTTTAAATTCAAATTAGGAACATTTATCCATTTAATAAATATTATTTCCTTTTAATCAAAACTTTATTTACATTAAAAAAAGAAATTGGATATTGAAAAATATTCAAACTATATTCGTAGTAATATTTCTTTAGAAATCTTCAAATGTTTATCTGCTTTCACTTATTTTCTATCAGATGTAAAATGCAACTAAGGCCCAAAGTTGCTGATAAACTCTCTAAATAGGTTATTTAGGTTTCTAAATATATATTTCTGTGCAAATGTTTACATTTTTGTGTAAATTTATTTAGTTCTGCAATATTTAGCCATGCTGGGCACCTCAGGATGAACAATATTTTTTTCTATTAGTTACAGTAATGCATCTTTGTACAACTTTGTCATAAAACAGTGTCAGTCAGACAGGCAGCCCTGCCTGAGTCAGAAGCTGGAACAGCGAGTGCTGCAAGATGCTGTTCTTGATGCTGTTCTTTTCATGAAGGTCATCAGTCACTTCTACAGCAAAACATTTACACAGCATGATGCTGCCACTCCCTTACTTTACAGTTTGGAATGGTGGCAACCTTCCCCTTCTTTTTTCCCAATATGAAAATGGTTTTTATGACTAAGCTTAGTAATTTTAGTTTCATCATACTACTAGACATGTCTCCAGAAATGAGTCTTTTTTTGTGTGTGAATTTACAAATAGGATTCCGTCTTTTTATGCAGCTTTTGAAGTGATGACTTCTTCCTCACTGAGTGGCTTTTAGTCCATGTCAGTGCAGGACTTGATTTTCTTAGCAGCTTCAGTGGCATCATCTACACCAGGGATTTTGCGTTTGTTCAGGAGTTGAGTTGCATATATGCCACCAACCTCTTTCACCTCTGGGAGCCAGAACATATTTCCTTCCTGAACACTATGAGGTCTGGACATTCCCATGGTATTCGTATAACTGCTTAAACAGATGAACACAGCACTATTAGACATCTGGAAATGATACCCAAGGATAGTTTAGATGGGGGTGAAAAACATCCAACCTGTAGACATTCTGTCCAAGCCCGATCCGACCCGACTAATTAACTTTAACTAGGCCAGAGCCTGAAAGAAGGAAGATTTACGTTTTTAGACCATAATTTGAGTAAGCAGTGTAATGTCTCCCGTTTTTAGCTTTTGTTTAACGTCTTCCAGGTTTGCTCTTTGTACCTGGTGAGTGGAGTGCAGATCATCTGGGATGTGTGATTTACAGGAGCAGAGCAGGGCGGAGCAGTGCAGCTTGTTACAGTCTAATGAACAGCTGTATCTGACTTTATTTTCTCAGCTGGATAAGCTGCCAACTCCTCTGCTTAGACTAGAATAATTAGACTAACACAACCTTATATTTAGCATTCTTGTTGGGTTTCCTCTCTTCTGGATGTATTAAACGTTCCACAGAAGCTAGAGCCCAACCTGACCAACAAGCAAATCATTTTGACCCAGATGGGGATCTGGCTACTGACCTAAACTCTACCCAACCATGAACCCGACATGTTGGGGTCCCTGAATCTCTTCTGCAGGGAATCAGTGGGCTTTTAAAAAGGATTAAGGTGTGATAAATTAAAATGATCAAATTTAGAGGCCATTAAATATGTCAAATTGTGCAATGATGGATGGATGGATGGATGGATGGATGGATGGATGGATGGATGGATGGATGGATGGATGGATGGATGTTGCTCTTTAATTGATGATGTCATTGCAGTGATTGGATGATTCCTGCAGTGTGTTGACATGTTTGACCTTGTTTTCTCCTGAGCAGTGTGTGAGGTCACACACAGCTCAGCGATCAGCTCCACCAGTTTGACTCCATGTTGTCTTTAATTAACAGTCCCACAGTGCGCCTGCTTATTTGCAAATTTGCATAGTTGCATAGCTTATGAGCTGCCGGTTGCCGCTCTTACTCAGCATCAGGGTATCTTGCCTTTGCTCGCCCCTTTTTTTCTTCTCCTGCTCCAGTCACATGAACACCTCGCCTTCATCCTCATGTTAAAAATGTATCTGCTGCTCATCATTGCTCCTGTAAACCAACAGGACACTTTCAGATGAGCACAGAGGAAATGAGACGAATCAGAGGATGTCTTTGTGCAAACTCCCCCTCCCACACACACCCACACACACGCCTACACACACACCCTGAGAGAAAGTGAGCAGAGCTGCTGTGTTACCACCGTCCTCTGTGACCTACAGAAAAGAGGCTGCTATTTCCATCACGCCACCACCTCACCTCACTGACCGTGTAATGGAGCGCTGCCGTCGCTAGATTGGCTCCCTCGCCTTAAAACACACTCATCGCCCGCTCCCCGCACCGCCGCCATCAGCTTTGGAAAAGCAGTTTAGCTCAGCGTGCCTCAGCGCGCGGGGCAGAGTGTTTGCATGCACAGCGGCGTTGTTAGAGCGGCGTGCGTCGTTTGATGGAGGTCATAAAGAAGCCGATGCATATAAATCCTTGCATTTTCCAGATGCATCCTGATGGAAACATCCAACAAGTCTATTAGATGTAAAGTTCTTCATCCGAACCTGCTGAAGGTCTGTGAGGGTCACCTCATACACATTACAAAAACATTGTTCCTGGAGTGTGTGTGATGGCACAGGCTGCACACACGCTGTGCACACTAACCCTTTACATCTGTTCAGAGCACCACTCACACACACACGCACACACACACACACACACACACGCACACACACACACACACACACACACACACACACACACACACACACACACACACACACACACACACACACACGCACACTGCAGGTTTTCACCGCTGCATTGAATGTGTGCACTTTGCTTTGAGTTACACATTCTGGTGAATGTCAATGCATTAAAATGAACTACCGTCATAATTGGAGTTAAATATTTAAGTGGTTGAATAATGACTGGAATAAACAACTCAAAAGTAATAAGGATACAAATGCAGAGAATGGAAACACTTTTCATTATTCAGGATCTCTTATTTGCATCTCTCCCTCCAACACTGAAGAAGCACATGAGAATTGTTTTAGACATTTCACACTCAGATCTCACCAAACTGAACTTCACCTGGTGGAAAATACATTGTGATTCATTTTATAATTTTTGCATAGTTAACTTTAACCTTTAAACAAAGGATCTTCCAGTCAGGTATGTTTGTTTCATCGGCACTGTGATGATGTGACACACTCTAGTTTTTGGTGCAGTGAGTGTGAAATATTGAAAAACACATAAAAACATTAAAAACAGATACTTTTGTCTTCCTTCACCCAACAAGCCTGGGGGTGGGGCCGGTATGACTCCTTGGTCAGCAGTAATGTCTGTCCACTGATCCATGCTGGGTCTCTATGGTAACCAGCTGTCATGCTGGCAGATGAGTGGCGGTTTGTGACTGCATCAGGTGTTAAATCAGACATTCAGCTCAGCTTCAGGGTATCTGACAGCAGACGGACAGCTTTGCATTCTGGGAGAAATGTGTTTGCTGACAGCTCTGCTTGTATCAGCTGAATCACACACTCTGTCCTGGAAAAAGGTAAATAATACAACTTCTGCACTCTCCATTTTTTTCTGGTGTACATGCATTTATTTTGTATTTGCAAATATTCCACCATGTTATTGTCATTGTTGCACTTTTCTAATAGTTTCACTAGCATGTTATTGATCCCAATTATCCCAGTCCTCCCAGTTGGGTTGATGCTGTTTTATCCTCTGCTGTTCAGCTGCCTGCACTTTTGGATTTCCATTTTAATAACCATTTCTGTCATTTTATCCTGTGTGTATTAGTTCACCATTACTCTCCAGCTTCTTATGTTTCCCATCTGTAAGTTTTACAGAAATACTCTTTGCTTTTGTTGACCTGCATAATCCTGATATCAGGATGTTTTAGACTACATGATTTCTTTTTGAACCTGGAAGAACCTGTTGGCCTTTTTAACCCCACCAGCTCCTTGCAAATCAGATCATTTATATGCCCATCACTGACCTGCATGCATACTGAATTTTTCTAAATTGGAACATTTTAGAAAATCTCGAGGGTTGATAAGGTCCATTATCTTCTCACATTTGATTCTGATTGTACAAAAGTGGAGTTTTATTTTCACAGATTAAAAACCTCAAAGTTCTCCTTGGTTTGGTGTCACAGAAATATTTAAGGAGAGTTCTTCTTCAGTGTTCAGGGAGATTCAAACAAATATTTGATGCAGTGTCACTGCATCTAAAATGTAAGTGCACTCAGAAAAAAGCAGCACATGCTGAGGCATTTAAGTGTTTAAATTAGAAGAGAAGATGTCTCAGAGGTTGAATATGGCACAATGTCAGGAGGATTCTCAGACTCAGCCTGACTCCTGTTGTTCAGATCAGACAAGTGAATTTGGCTTCTTCCTTCTCGGTGACTTGTGTACTTTACTTTGCCTCAGCAATGTGTGGAGTGTTCCTCTTTACTCTGGAGGTAACAACATCCCTGAGTCACACAAACAAGAAGTTCTGATTGGCCAGCAGGTTGTTCAGGAGCCAGTTCATTCTTTAATCATAAATTTGTTCCGTTTTTGTATTCATGAATACATTACCAGAGGTAGTGAATGTTTTTAATCCTTATCTGTATGAATGGCAGGACCCTCCACTCTTCCTTAAGTAGGTCAAAAATGATCTGCGCTATAATCAATGTGTTTTGATGCTATTTTAGTCACAACAGTTAAGGATTATCATTTGTACTAGTGCATCTCCAAAAAATTAGACCACTGTGTAAAAGTGCAATATTTCTTGCACTTTTACACAAGAAATATTGCATAAAAGTTTCACTCAGAAAGTGAAACTGTCAATTTATAGAGATTAAAGTATTTCAAGCTTTGATTTTTGTAATTTTAATGATTCTGGCTTACAGGGGAAAAAAAAGCCCCAAAATTCTGTCTCACGTTAGATCAATGGATGTTTTAAGTACAAATGTCAGGAGATGTACACAGGTGAGTGCAAGTGTTAGTAAAGGTCAGAGGTCGCTCTGGGGAGCACTGTGCTCAGGCCAACAGTAACTGAAGGCTGTGTTGTTCCTCCATTTCTTACTGTCCCTTTAAAGATGGCAGAGTCAACAAACAACCTTTTTCACAGTATTCTAATTTTGTGAGAGACTGAATTTTGGGGTTTAATTACCTGTTAGCCATAATCATAAAAATTACCAGAATTACAAGAATATAAAACTGATTCTAGGTAACATTTGCGTTTCACTTTCTGAGATGTCTGGGAAAACATATTGCACTTTTATGCAACATTCAAATATTTTAGATGTACTTGCATAAACTGATGTCGTTCCAATGAAATTCCATAGGACATTAATGCAGGTCATTTTTGACCCACTTATGGATATATTAGTTAAAAATGTATCAGTAATGTATGAAAACATGCAGAACACTTCAGGATGCTCACAAGGCTTCGACTTGGATTGTAAACAAAGACTTTCACCACTTAAAGTAAGTTAATATCAGCAAACACACACACACACACACACACACACACACACACACATATATATAATAAAGGGAACACTCAAATAACACATCCTAGATCTGAATGAATGAAATATTCTCATTGAATACTTTGTTCTGTACA
>CAEFZX010027120.1:0-36471 GCA_903066825.1 Alfaro cultratus
GTTGCTACTTTGAAGAAACTAGAATATAAGGCGTATTTTCAGTTGTTTTACTCTTTTTTGTTTAGTACATATTTCCAAATGTGTTAATTCATAGTTTGATGCCTTCAGTGTGAATCTACAATGTCAATAGTCATGAAAATAAAGGAAACTCATTGAATGAGAAGGTGTGTCCAAACTTTTGGTCTGTACTGTACATTGTTTAGGATAATACAGAAATGATAGCAGTATAGTGGTAGAGAGTCACTCCACATACAGTGACCATTACTCTTCTATTCCAGTTTCCATATTGTTTTGTTGTAGGTCTGTCTTTTTCTCTCTATTTCCTGTCTGATTACTGTGTGCGCGTGTGTGTCGTTATTTTTGAGAAATTGCAAGGAAGATATTCCTTTTACATACAATATATTGTCGACCCACAACATGGTAAAAGTTAAACTTAGAACTAAGGTATGAATTGTTAGGAATGGACTAGTGATGGTTAAAGGCATAAACGTACTTACTAAAATGAATAGAAGTCAATGCAAAGTCCTAATATGGGTAGCAATGATAATTTGTACATGTGTACTTGTTTATATACCTAGACAAGACCTCCTCCAGTTTACCAGCCTTCTGAAGACCGATGAGCCGTATGGGGACCAAAGCCCAGTTCGGATGTGGTGGATCACCTTTTTAAGGTTTAGGGGTAAGTTTGATGGAGCCATTTTCCATAATTAGGATCACATCATCAAAGCAACTTTAGTTTGGTCACTGATTTATATGGATGCATATATATTTCTCCACAAACAATCAGAACAACTGTAACCATAACTGTTTCAATAATGTAACATTTCCAAAAAAAGTATCTCATGGCTCAACTTTCTCTGTGTATGGGGTAAGTTGAACCCTAACCCTCCCCCATATTTTAAGTGTACTTATTTGAAGTATGCTTCAAACTTACAAGAAATAGGAGCTTGCTTTAAGTCAATAATTCCTTAACATTGACTAACAAATTATTTCACTTATTACATTGGAAAAATATTTTAAATGAAATAATCTGCCAGTGGAATCTCTTATTTCTTACTGAAAATGTTGCTTGCAGTTAGTTTGGTCTTCGTCTCATGTGCACTAAGACATTTGCACTAGAAACTAGACCCAAATTACTTGGTAAGATTTTTTTTTTTTTGCAGTGTAAGTGGAACTTTATGTTTATTAACTTCATTACATGAAGTGTTAGCTTAGTGCAACTCCTTTTTTAGAACAGAGATTTGAAACACCCTAAACAGCAAATCGGAGTTTCGAAAAGCAGACGTTGCTTAACGTGGCTGCTGTAGAGGTTGCAGTTTTTAAAGCGCGTGACACATATTGTTCTGAAAGTCAGAAGCTCATCATGGGCTGCTCTCCTATCAACCGTCAATCTGCAGCTTAGACTGCTGACCGATGAGATGAGGAAGTGTTTAATTCAAGGGCGTTTTGGTCACACAGTGTCCCGAGAAGCCGACTGGCTCTAAAGTTATCCAAAATATCTTCCTCTGTGAAATGATTTTTTTTTTCTCTTTTTAGACAGCTGACTGGCCCTGTTCTCTCACGTCACTCGACAGATTTCACCTGATAATGCGCTTAGACACACTCGCTGATCACATTCACCTGACCTTGCTGCACCAGCTAAACTCAGGAGGAGACCGTGTTTTCACTTATCTGTTCTGTTGACAGAAAGAGGACAGATTCCGCAGCTCCCACTGCATCCCAAACGTCGAAGCTTTTAGGGTTTTTTCAGCTCCGAAGGTGTGCACACTGGACCTCCAAATGCAACAATTGGATTTGCAGAACAGCAAATCTTTAAAGAGACAGACTTATTTGGCAAAGTGTGGTTAAATTTTTGTTGTTTGGGTGGCGCTAATTGCATTTTGTCATTGAAAGCTGACTAAATCATGCAGTTTTGTAGGATAATGAGGAACTGATTAGAGATTCTGAAATTCACCCACTACTAATTCGCTGTTATTTTAGCTGAAAAATGAAGGTAATTTTACTTAATGCCACTGGTCAAGGTAATTACTCCATAATTGCCTTATCAAAGTGTCAAAGAAGAGTTGAGGCAAAAATAAAAAAAATATCACCACTCATCTGGCCCATTTTGTCACTGTGTGTTTAGGTCTTATTCACTAAAATGCAGCACTACTTTTGCAGATCACACAGGTAAAACTCTTTGTGCAGCCGCTGTGATTGTGGCATGTTCATATCCACTGGCTGCACACACAAACACAAAACCTCCATCATATAAATAAGCAACTAACATAAAAGGACAATTGAAATCGGGGAGAAAGTTCTCATTTGAATCTTGACTATGGTAATGCTGCGTGATATAAAGCCGTGCATTTTACACAGCTTAGGTCAAGATGTACCAATTATTGCCTCATTGAACAGTATCTCTAAATAAAAACCACGATTGCTGATAATTATAGCAATAAGAAGATCCACATTGACCATGTCGATAGTAAAAAATGTTTCCTTATTGCTACGCTTTGGGGCATGTAGTCCATATATTGGAACATATACATTTTACAATTATATTAGCTGAACCAGAAACCAGAAAGAGATTGTTAAATGTAATAAAAACAAAGCAATTTCTGTTCAGGAATAAATTACAACAACCCACATACTAACAGCTACAGTTACACACAGGGGTATCACAATAGCTGCACATGATAATAATATACCGTCATATTCAACGAATAAGAATATTAGTGAGAAGTTAATTCATTGCAGTAACTCTGTCACTACGTGAAACACATTATATAGACTAATTACACACAGATTGATGCTTTCAAGCGTTTATTTCTGTTAATCATGATGATGATTTTCCAAAAACATCTAATAGGAAACAACATTTAAAATTAGAAAATTGCATCAGTGATGAAAAATAAATAAATACAGCAATGTGCACTTAATGAAAGTATATTGATACCTGATAAAAGATATTAACATACATTTTCCCACACAAAGTTTGTTTTCAGGCTCCATATTTATTTTCCGATTATTAAGTGATCATCTGAAAACAGCGGCGGTTGATTGGCTAATTTTGTCAAAGTCAAGCTAGCATAGCTAACCTACCTGCTATTTTTATTTATTAAAAGTTTTTCCTGACATTTGATGTAGCTAATCATTACTGGATAACAGAGTTGACAATTAGCAACAAAGCACTGCGTCCCTTTTTCTTTGATATATCACTCAGACATTTAAGATTTAGCGCGTTATACTGACAACTTGACAGCTAAAACCAAAGGTAGCCATTGTCAGCGAACGGTTTTTTGGGATCTCGTGTGCATGACATCACATTGCAAGGTGTCTATAGATTTATAGTCTTAGTATATGAGAACAATATTTACAGGGTTTATATGTTTATGTTTTTGTATGGTGTAATACCTGAAAATCACAGTGGGTGGCGTCATATGTTTTTTAGGCAATCTTAGAAATCCAGAACACCCAGAAAAATCCCACGCATGCATGAGAAGAACGGTAAGTCCAACTGTGTATTGGAGTCAAATTATTCCTCAAATATATTCTAAAAGCTTTATAATTGTGACAACAAATTGGATCAAACTTTTTAAGGCATGTTAACCTGTTTAAGTCAATGATCTATATATGTAGAAACTCAGTGCTACATTGCTTCTACAAAACAGCAAACCCTATCTGATAATCTATCTACTTATCTCTTTGATCCAATGCAGGTAATTACAAAACATCTGAGTAAATATTTACGTTTTTCCATCTTTATTATCTCATGTTTTTAATTTTTATTGCGTGGCCCATCTAAGAAAACAATTGGTGTCCACTGTGATTTTGCCATTGCACCTCTCTAGCCTACTTTAGCACAAGCAAAGCCCGTCTGTCATAATGTGCTACATTGAATAATGGCTTCTGTTTTTATGGAACAATATTAAATATATTTTTGTCTCTCTTCATGCGACAAGGACAGAAAAGATGTGCATTTACACCACAACACTCAATCAGCAATGCAGATTACCTCCGTTTCTCTCAGCTATAAATAACCACAATTTTGCCAAATGGAGTAATTTACACACACCCCGCCAGAGCCATTGACAGGACTCTTTCCTATGGCAAATGTCTGGCATTTAGCAAATCAATGACATGAGTTATGAGGAGGATCTGGGTCTCCATTCTTCTCTATAACAAAAGAGGAAGTGCATTAAAAACTAGCATTGATGGGTTGTTGGGAGTTGGAGTCGATGCTTTCTCAGAGTTTAAAATTAAAAGGCTGTTGGGGTGAAAATTGTTTTCTCTAGTAATCCGTCTTGTCAAGAAAGGTCTTTTTCATATTGATTAATTAAAAACCGAAAGGGTAGAAGGAGGAGCAGAGGGGGAGGGTTGGAAATCCAGCTGTTAAAAAATCTCGGAGCACTTATCCCGCCTAGTTGTGAGTTAATGACACCAGCTTTTCGCCTTGACTAAGTGTTATTGCTGCAGTCTATAATTTCATCTTGAAAATGGGCAAGGGAGTGGATCTTCCTTATAGTAATTGAGTATCGATTTGAAAATAAACAGCAGCGAGACTCCCACCGATCTGACGGAGCCGTCTTTCGGATGGAATCGAACAATAAATGGGCCCTGGTTGGGAGGAAAAGTTATGGATCAGGATGAAACAGTCAAGCGCGCCTTTCCCCCTGCAATCTCTCTTCCAATATATATTGGATTTTAGATAACCCATTTATGAGCCCTGTCATCTAAAACCTATAGTTTTGAGCAGGGTGATGATAAGTCAAAGCAGGGACTTTGCACACTCTTGCATCCCCTGAAGTTTTGTCTTTTTTATTTCCTGGTTAATTCATGTATCACCCGAAAACATGTACAAAACAGCGAGGAAATGATGACCTGACTAAAACGTAATGAGATTCGGAGGCAATGTTAAGCAAATGTTTGATGTCAAATGTAATGTACGCTCTCATAAATGCAAAGTACCGTCTGCCCAGCTGTGGGCAAATACCTTTATCTGAGCGTTGGGGTGAGCGGTAATGGCTCAGCAGCTCTGTAAATCGACATAATACGAGGAGGCGAACACTTAAGTCAGACCTCCCGTTAACCTCCGCGTAATCACCGCTGAACCGTGCTCACATGTCCAACGGTCTGCCTCCCGAGATCTCGCGCCGTGCTAACGACGTACAAATGCGAGATCTGTTTTCATTAGCCGCCACTTCACTTTTGGTCCAGTGGAAACTGGCGGAGCCATGTAGGAGGAGGAAGAGCGAGGAGTCAATGTTGGGGAGTGAAAGCTGTGAACGGCCAAATGACCTTTAGGTTCCTATCAGGCAGCAGAGCAGATTAGCAGAGAGATACCGGGGCTCGGCGTGCCAGCCGGGTAATGTCAAAATGTGGGGGGCGCGGCGCTTTTGTATTGTCATTCACACCTACTTAATGATTCCTGATTATCATTCACATGGTAATGGTCCATTTGTTATCGCTGTGACCTGCGTCAGGAGCATTAAGAACCTTTATCTATATTTATCTTGTCAATTATTGATTGCCTTTTCCCTCAGCACGTCATTATTAATTTGGCATGCTGTGTCAAGCTCACTGTTAATCATATTTAAACAGATATGGGGAGATAGAAATCAATTTTCCATTATCCTTGAGGGTTTTTTTTCCCCTCTCACCCCATATTCACCCACTACTGTGGTGGGGGACTCCAGAGATCGGCTATGCATCACTGAGCAGAACCACAGCCATCCAGAGTAAATAATCATCTAATGCGTGTTTAATGGAAGCACTGCCTTGAGTTTTCCTCAATACAGGACCTTGAGAATGTATTTGCCCCCCTTAAAGATTTATTCAGTTTTTATTTTATTTCAAAGAAATTCTAATGTCAGGCGGTCTGAGTAAATACACTCTTCAGCAGGGATGGAGGGTTTGAGACTGGTCTTGGTCTCAACTAGTTCTTTTAGTCTTGGTCTCTGGAGGTCTGGTCTTGGCCTTGGAGGATGCAGTCTTGATCTTAGTCTTGGACTTGGCTGAGGAGGATATGGTCTTGGTCTTAGTCTTGGCCTTGGTCTTGGAGGACGCAGACTCGGTCTTAGTCTTGGTCTCGGCTGTAGAGGATGGGGTCTTGGGGGGATGAGGTCTTGGTCTTAGTCTTAGAGGATGAGATCTTGGTCTCGGCCTTGGAGGATGTGGTCTTGGTCTTAGTCTTGGTCTTGGGGTGTGAGGTCTTAGTCTTGGAAGATGGGGTCTTGTTCTTGGTCTCGGAGGTTTCTGTCTTTTTTTAATGAAAAAAAAAAACAGTTTTTTCGAAACTGGCATATTTCCATTAAGCATGTTTATTTACATAATTTCAATCTTAAGGTCAATTCAAACACAGCTATTGATATTAGAGATATAAGACAAATACTTTACATTATTGGAAGATCATAAACCAAAGCTCTTTTCAAGTGTTTCATATGGCAACTATTCTGACTTCCTAGGACTCAAAAATTCTCACTTCAAGAATATTCCTTGTCAACCAAGGTAATAAACAAACAATATACGAGACGTTTCCCATAGATCCAGCATCAACACTCTTTGTAAGACAATTTCCAAAGTGGTCCTATATCTTATCCTGATGCATGGAAACAAAACTTATTTGGTTAAGCTCTTTTTCTTTGAACAAAAGCAGGACACAAAGAAAGAAGGCCTGAGGAGTGATGGCCCATTGGAAGGTAATGGTGCGAGGCACAGCCGGCTAGGACTAGCGAAGGAAGGGCACTTCACTCAGATAATGGGGTTGAAGGATTCTTCCGTGGTGAGATTCATGTACAGACAAGGCTCCTTTGATGCAGTGACATTGGCGAGCCCATAAAAGCAGCTGAATAAAATACAGAGGTGTTACTCAGAGCTGATAGGATCCCTGGCTTTTTGGGGGGCAGATTTAGCATAGCCTGACACGGCAGACACAGGAACACTAATTGGACACACTTACCTGGGTTCAATAAATGGACGCGCAGGGATACATCAGAGGGGATACGAGTTCAGTCTGGGAGGCAGTAACACTGACTGTTTCTCACACGTTAACGGCAATAAGCTAAGAATATTTGCATGGATCTCATACAAATATAATGAGTTTTACAAAAGGTGACAATAAAGGGACAAAGACACAAACACCCAGGACACAAGAAAATGCTAATCTAGGTAAATAAAAAATATATATAAAAAATAATTATTTTGTATATACTTTAGAATTGAGGGACCCTAGAATTTGTATTGAGAAAATACAATACAAAATCATAAGAGATTCTTAGCAAATATGCTAAAACCAAATGTACTAAAACAAAGAAAAAATATAGAAAAATACAGAATTTTACACCAGCCTTCATCCAGAGTCTCCATGGTAACCATCTGCTGTACTGGCTAATAGAGTTGCTGTGTGTTTAATTGAACTACTTTAAACTGACAACAATAGTGTTTCCTAGTGTTTTTTCCCCCTTCAGGTCACCTTTATGCCATTCTTAGCTAACTGCTTTGCTACTTTGAGTACATTGTCTTTGATGCGTCCTCACTTGGCTAGCTCAATCACTTGACAGACATCTAGTCATCTATTATACTTCATACATCATCGAAGGTCTTCAACATCAAATGCTAACATCTTGACTCAGGCATTTTGGCACATGGAGGCAAAACAAACCTTTCCTGAAGCCACAGAGGTTTTTGAGAAGTACTCAGCACCCATTTTAATGTTTTTTAAAGCGGCACATTGCAGGCTATATAGTTCCAGCACTAATTACTGGTTGGTAATGATTAGTATTGGTTATTAATGTTAGATGCAACATCATATAGATGTTGCAGGCTTTGAAAAATGCATTATATTCCGTCATATGCAATAGTTTTTCTTTCTTTTGGAAATATATTTACACTTTATCTTAAATAGGCTGCTTATTTGTACAAAATGCTTTATTTTTCCAGTGTCTTGACATAAGCTAAAATCCCAGACATTTTAATGATTTTGAAGCTTGTTGACTAAATTAATGTGTTACATAAAAATACAAGGACCTGTATAAAGTTGCAAGGATTTGCTGGGTCTGTTTTTTAATATTTTTCTCTTTTCTTGTTTTTTTTTGTTGTTATTTTTTCCACTGCTCGTGACCCCGTCACATGCCACACGCTTGACTGACGGCGGATGTAAAAAATATTGAGAAGAGCAGCTTAAAGGTCAAAGTCTTAAATCCTTTCTTTGTGATTTAAATCTGATATTAGTTCCAAGGCTCAGACCGACTTTATCTTCCGCTGGCATTCCGCCAGCCAGCCAGCGAGCGTGATTCTTCTTGTGTTAATCACAACAGAAACGATGTGAATTCGAAGAAATTTGTGTTTGTCAGCGGCAGAAGGATTAAAGACTTCAAAAACGTAAAGTTTCTCACATCACACTTTGCTGAAAGGTTTGTCCTGTGGTCAGTGAAGAAACCACATCTAATGTTGCTGTTTTTTCTTTGGCGGGGAAAATGATTCATATATGATTTATTTCACACACTGACAACCTGAAGTTTGATTCTCCCTGTCTGTATTCAGACAGAAGGTGTTTACCGGTACTGTCAGGAAGACTCGTTTAGACAGACTAATCTTTGTCTTGCTGACAGCCCTGTCCGCTCGCAAAATGAACACAGATTCCCTCGGACCGGCCTTTCCTCAGGCTCGGATCAATACGGTTCTGATAAGGCAGGACATCTTCCTGAAACCGCAGGGCCCGATGTCGGCGCTCTGGCATACCATCACTTGGTCTTAATTACCTGGCTCAAACTGAAGCCTCTGGTGCATGCTTAAATAATTGTGTGTGTGTGCGCCTGAGGTAAGACTGATTACATGACACACTTGAGCCCTTTTCTGATTTAATCCGACGGCAAGCGTTATGTATAAAAATCAACAGCTCGTTATGGTAAGAAGCAAATTAGAATCCTTTAGAGCATTGATTGTAAAATATGTTTAAACATGTAGGCTAATCAGGTGATCCCACACACCGCCGATGTGCTTTTACACGACCGCCGTGCCCTCACTCTGTTTGCTTCTGTTCGCCTGACTTGATGCTCCGGATGCAAACGCAGGTCGCAAATGCAAGCAGGTGAGTTTCCGTTACAAATGTACGCAAACCTTTGTCGATGTAATTTGTGGAAAAAAAACACAATTTCGCAACTGTGGTGTTTTTATTAAATATGAAGTACAATTAAAATCACACATGGATAAGTTTGTTCATCCAATAAGTCATTAAACAAAAAAAACAAAAAAAAAGTGGTGGTAACCAGGGCCGGCTCAAGCCTTTTCGGGGCCCTAAGCAGATTTTCATTTGCCCTTCCTCTGTATCACCATTTCAGCACTAATTCAGTTTGTATGACAATGATTGAAAATACTCAACCTCACTGTTAGGACTCACTAATAATGTGCTAAATCAATACTAATGTAAATACCCAAATCAAGAAAATGTAAAAATCAAACAAAAAAAAAAGCAACTGGTGTAGTGCATTTAGACAAGTTATATTGAACATTTTCTTGCTCTTGGTGGGACAGTTTACCCATCTAGATCAACATGTAGCTGTATGGCTACCAACAGCCATGTAGCTACATACAGCTGAAATACTGACTGCTCACTATTGACTGCCAAAAGAAACCAATTGTTTTGGCTTTCAGGGTATCGAGCCGTTTAATCGACATAAAGCTGCGAATAATTGATTATTTTAGAAGTACATCAGGTCTCATCCCACTTTTCATAACGTTCACGTCTGACTCGTCGGTAACTGTCTTTACGTAGTAAAGCCTTAAGAGAGACTGCCTTAGCACTTTTATCATTTAGCTTTCGTTAACATCTGTTCCATTTATTAAATACGGAGCTGTGTGTTTAAGTAAGGGCCCACTCCATCTACCCCGGCTCCATCGTGTATGGTCCTCCTCAGCAGACACCCAATTCATTTGTTATCTCTGCAGCATGCTGCAGGCGTCTGGCTGGCACGGCAGAGTGGGAAATAAATGACACAGATGGGAGTGTGCGCGCTTTCCTGGCAGCCCACGGGCCTTCACATAAATAGCTTTTAACATGGGGATCAATAATGTTAACTTGTGATTAAATAGATAATTACATTCAAAATTAGCTGCCCCAGGGGCTAACATGTGTTCATGGATTAGCAAGGGGAGGGCCGCTGAGCTGTCTTAGCCTCTAAGAAAAGGCAACAGACATTTGAAATTCATCTTCTTTCGCTTTTCTACCTTTAAGTCATTCTTAACGTGGCATTTGTTCAGAGATCTTGTGAAAACATGAACTGGACTGAACAACGGAAGTTTACTGTCGTATTACGTTATGCTGTTTCTCTCCCTGTTGGATTTTATTGTGCCGTCCAATTTGGTTCCATTGAGGGATGGAGGAAGAGTAACGGTTTTTCATCTTTGTTACCTTTTGGATTAGATAACCGATTGGTGGTGCAGGAATATGGGTCTGTCGCGTTGAGAGAGAAGGTACTGAATCAGACATTTAGGGGTTAAATCTGGCTTTGTGGCTGAAGAAGAAAGATTGAGAAGGTGTTGGTTTGTGGTGCTAAAGGAATTCTGGTTGACGACATGTAAGGCTGAACTATTATCGACCTATGACCATGAGCAAGAGCAAAAAAAAAACAAAAAAACATCAGAGGTCTCCTTCCACCACAGCCAGGGATGTAACTGTGATTAATGCAAGACTGAAAAGTAGATAGAAATACTAATAATTACACTTTGCAGGTGGCAAAATTATAGTCATTCAATAAATTATAATACCTTGAATATTTGAAGAGAGCAAAAAAAAAAAAGAAAAAAGAAAAACGTTAGTTTTCAGGCATTTAACAAGAAGAAAAAAATGGACTATTTCTAACTGACATGGAACAAGAAAAGTTTGGTCCAATTTGATGTCAGTAAGAAAAAAAAAATCTCTTTTTATTCTGTTCTCAGAATAAAAAGTTTTTGATGGACAACCATCAAAAATTACAAGTAAACACCAACAAATGCAGAATTGACACAATGTGTAGTATAAAGCAGAAAAAGAAAATCCCAAAATTTCTTGAAAATTTTCACATACAGTTAATAAACTATAATAAACTTCCTACTTTACTCATTCTGTGCCAAAGGCGACGAATTTAAAAAAACTCATCACGTCACTCGGAGTATTTTTTGTTTTGTTTTAAAGCATTTTACTCTTTCTTGTACTAACGTACCCCATGTTAAGCACATCGCTTTTCTTTCAAAAACTGAAACCAAATTTGTTTTACAAGGCTAATCCATTTCTGATGGCTGTTCTTATTCTATGATAACATAATAGGACCCAGAGTCCCTTTCTTTCCCCTGTCTCTGTGTGTGTGTGTGTGTGTGTGTGTGTGCGTGTGTGTGAACTGAGAGAATGAGAAAGAGCTTTTTACCCCACAGCATTTGCCAAATTCATTTGAGTTCTCGCGCAAGTTAATTTTAAAAATCCTTAATTGGTCTTTTTTTTTTTCTTTGTGATCCATGCTCATAAAGATGCAAACAGAGATGAAAAAAGAATAATTTCCTCTGCTGGAATTTCTATAACTCTGGCTTGTTCTAAGAATGAAGAAATGCAGCTCAGGTCGAGCCTGATGTCTAATTCAGAGAGAAATGTTCGCGCAGTTTAATTAGCGAAGCTCTCGTCGGAATGATAAAGCGTCTTTAACTCGCCCGTTGTGGACTCATCAATAAAAATAAAACAAAAAGCCTCTCTGTGCATCTACCCCACATTTCATGGAGGAAATCTACGCATACTTTGATAAGTGATGAAAGTTTTCTTCTCAGACGACCAAAATAGCAAAATCACGTGTTGCTGGTACAGGAGAGGCATGTGTGGCATGATAGGAAGTTTTTTTTTTTTCTTTACAGAAAGGAGTCTGATAAGTGGCAGATAGAGGCTTTACACTTGGCCGGAGCATATCGGTAATAGCTCCAGGGGCAGAGTGTGTATTAACTCCAGTGGAGGAGATGGAGGAGCGAGGATGGGTGGGGGGGAGAGGAGAAGGTAACGTCTCACAATGCGGTCTGAGGAGGGCCGCGCTCCTCTCCGGAAGAGTGCGGGTCTTCGAAGTGGAGTATCTTCTGCGGAGCAGATGTTGAAGTCACACAGGCCGGCGACGCAATCGCACATCTCGCTCGTCTGGTTTCTGCGGGCAGCAGGGGGAAGCCGAGAGGGCGGAGACGACACCCCACCGTGCTTGCTCAAGTTTCGTTCTGAGCAAAAGAACAGGAAGGTGGGCAGATAGACGGAGCAGAACTTCTGTTGGTCCGTCAGGGAATTTGGGTTTGACTTGGTTCACGGAGAGATACAATCTTGATAAACCTTGTGGACTTTTGAGTTGATTTTTGGCATTTGTATGCAAAACATTTAGCTATTCTCACCTTTTTTGAAAGGAAAAGAGTAAAAGAGATAATCACAGGAGGTTTATTTACTTATTTAAAGAGACACTGGTTTTAATTAAAACAAGTTAAAAACAAATTCCAAATTTTTGATAATAAAGTGTTTACTTTCACTTTAAATTACAGTTTGTCACACTTATAGGGAAGAGCCAGTATAACATTCTCATCATATGATAGCGTCTTGATTTCTCTGTTTTAACACAATGATTTAAAATAAGAGCAAAAAGTGAGCTGAGCACTTTTATTTTGAAAATAAAATCATATATTTTATCATGTAACATTATGATAAGAATGTCATCACAACCATTGTTGATTGTTATGGTTGTGATAAGGCTACATGATTTATTATTTTGATGTTCAGACTGAAGCAAAATCTAAAACTAACTGAAGTATTTTATTTTTGTGCAAAACGTTATTTGTGCCCAGTTCGGATCTTTATCCACTCAATTCCAACTGAGCTTTGAATCTGGTAGACTCGGTTTGATCGGGAACCAAAGTGGCATCATTTGTTCCATTTCCATCTGCTGTGGTTCACTTTCACACTGGACTGCATCAAACCACCCAAATACTTTGAAAAACCTGTTCGGCCCACTCCTCGCCTGTGGTGGCGCTGTACCGCTGAAGGAAACAACACAAAAACGTCTGAAGAAGACACTGAGCGCACCTTCCTTCTTTATGACGTGTGAACAAAAATTTTTTATTTTAGTGCTTGTAGTACTTCTCCTTTGTCATCGGTGAAAGACCACAAACCGTTTCTCCTCCTGCTACCACTAGACATGCAGGTTTGTTTTGGTTGTATTTACCCAGAATGCCCTGCGGAATAGTCCGCTTCTTGCTTTTGTACAACACTGGAGTTCACTTCAGTTGAACTGAGATTAGTTTTTTAGGCGGGCCAGACTTTGCTTTTTTTTGTCCACAATCACACCTTCACCAAGCGAGTCAGACTTTCTAGACAGACGAACTGAAGTTTGACTAAAGCTGACTAAGCAAGGTTGACGTGAAAGTATGGGCGCAATCACCCATACATTTAGACTAAAAGAGTGCTTTAAAGATGCTCATGTAACCATAGCTACTCCCTCATCTTTCAGACAGTCAGGAGATGACCTGTGAAAGGAACTCTTATATTGTATACCAGCATATATTTCTGCCTCCTCATACCTATTCCTGCACATGGAGGTAAAAATATATTTAATTTGATCATAATCTGTCATTTTCCATGCTTTTAAAAAACTGAGATCACATTTGTTGTGTAATTTACCTTTCTTTTTAGAGCAGTAATTATGTGCTGTAGGTGGCAAACGCAGTCAGGGATGTGAAACATCAGGATGGCAGGCACTGATTAATTATTACCAATGAATTATGAAAGGACACAATTATATAACCAGTAAGGTGGTAGACTGTAATAATAGCCAATTGACAAATCAGTTTCGGGGAGGGGGGGGCGGGTCTCAGTGTCCCACAATGCAGGTTTTCATATTTTTAACAGACAACATGGTGTATGGAAGACTGTGGCAGGAATCAGTCCCTCAGCAAGCCTGCAAGGACAATTGGGTTTAGATAAACTCCTTCTGATATTCTATCTGGGACCTTCTCTGGCATATCTACTAACATTCTGAAGACCAAGGGACCTTATGTGGACCAGATTCTTGTCCTAATGTGGTGGGCCCCCTATTTTAAGATTAGGGCTTTGGTACAGAGGTGAGGTGTGAAACCTAAACTAATTAGGTTCAGTTAGGCATGTAATGGTTAGATGTAGGGTAAGGGTCGGGGTTAGCCCATAGAAATGAATAAAAAAATGAATGGAAGTTAATGCAAAGTCCTTGTGAAGATGGAAAGACATTCAGTGTGTGTTCATGTATTTGATACAGTGTAAAGATCGTTTTTCCAACAAATATGACGTAGTGTAGACCGACTGTTCTTAACGGGGCACAAAGAAGAAGAAGTGCTGTTTTTGGTTTAGTTTCAGAACTAAGACATGAATTGAGTTTAGGGTAAAGCTATACAGATAAATGAATGTCACATGGACATTCAAAGTCCATGTGACTTTGAATGTCACATGGACATTCAAAGTCCATGTGAAAGTAGACGCTCAGTGTGTGTGTGTGATTGTGTGTGTATGTGCTTGTCTAGCTATCCTACTTAGTAAATATGCCAGAAATGATCCTAACCTTCTAAATACCAGTGGGTATTATGGGACCAAAACCTGGTCCTAATGAAGTGAACCACCTTGTTTACGGCTAGGGGTTAGGTTTAGAGACATGGTGTGAATTAAGATTTGGTGAAGGTTAGGAGTAGACTTGTAAATGGTTAAGCATAAATGCAGTTCCTAAGATGAATGGAAGTCACTATAAAGTCCTAATATGGGTAGAAATACAAACTTGTGGGTGTGGATTTGGAGTTTGACCCTTGACCTAAACAGAAAATGGAGAAATATAAAGTTGAATGAAAGCTAGAGTGAAAGTAAGAATACCCGCTAAAAGGAAATCTTTTCCAGTGCCCTATAGGTTAAAACAAACGGCATGATTAAATCACATAACGCAAAAGTTTGGTTTGCGTTTAAACCAAACTTTTCTTGGTTTGAACACAAACCAAAAAAGTAACCAACTTGATTTGAGATTTGTTTCTATTGTCGATGTAGACCTGATTTGACTCTTTTTGAAGTTCCCATAAAGCACAACTGATCGTGCAATTTCTATTTGAAAAAGCAAAAAGGTTCTGTAAAAAAAAGAACAATAACTGTAGATGAAGAAAGCAGATAGAGTCCCATCACTGAGTCACATGAAGACATTACGTGAGAGCACTTTACTCTCTGTGTGAAACAGACATTCATTAGGTTCTGGTTACAAATGGGATTTAGTCTAACAGAGCTTAAGACCTGTAAGAGTCCTGGTTCCTTCAGGCTGTTGTACCACGCTTCCAGTCTGGACGTAAAGCCAAACTCGTGATCTCATATTTCACATTTGCTCGTCTCGGCTGTGATACGACAAGAAAGCTTCGCTGAAGTGAATCCATTTTTTTTGCTGAAGCACAATGGTGCTTCAGCTTCAGTTAGAGTTTGTTTTTAAGGATTAACAGGCATAAATTAGTTGATCAAAAGTTGTTGTTTTTTTCTACCCTCCCTCCCTCTTCTAAACTCCAAACATTACAGTCAGCACTTCATCTTGGGGCCTTAAGCACAGCGTCCAGAAGTGCAGCCATTTGCACTTTTTATAAGCTTTATCCCCACCTTAGTTATTCTAAGATCTGCTACCAAATTTGTCCCTCATTCACTCTCCCTAAGCTTAAGCCGTCAGCCCAGTAATACGGCTTCGAGAGGCACATCTCTGAGCAACTTATTTATTTATATGCGCGCCTGCCTTCGGTTGAGGCCGCCGTGCTGCCGGGACGCAGCTCGGCGCGAGACGAGGAGGGAGGAATTCTGCTTTGGCTCACGCTGTTTAAGTCCCTGTGCTGCAGATTAGCTGTAAAGCACCCTGTTTGATGCCCGCCAAGGTCATTAGGATACACAATAATCACCGGAAAGTTTCCCAGACTAGAAGAAAACAAATATTCATGAAAATACATGGAAGAGTTCAACTTCTGAGTGAAAACAACTCTTCTGCGTCACTCGAGACTCTGAAGAGTCTCATGCAGTTCCGTCGTTTCTAACACGTACCTTGTTTTTTTTTTTTCTTCTTTCAGATTTATTTTGAAGAAACACAATTTAAAGAGTTCAACAGGAACTGAAATAGCACAACTGCCTCAGACACTTCCTCTGTGCTTTTTGATATTTCAGCAAGCAGAAAGGAATGCAGAGTTTGCGACCCCGGCGACACCGTGTAGCGTTCTGTTCCCGCTATCTGCAACAGCTCCGTGCAAGAGATACCTGCAGAGTCGGAGCTCTTTCATTGCTAGGCCTGACGCTGGGTGATTGTGTCTTTGTGTGTGTGTGTGTCTCACTTCCAAGTTTTTTCCTTCCGCTGTCAGAAAGGCGGCGAGGTGATATCTGGGTGACTGCAGGCTGTGAGGTAGAGCACCAGGCTCCACCAGAGCGCCCGCAGTCAGCGAAGAGAGGGTGATGGGGGTGGGGTTGGGGGTGAGGCCTGTCACGACGTGTCAGCCGGCATCACGTCACGTCGGGGCTCCAAGCGAGCCGAAGGTCTCCGACCAGATCAGGTCATGTAATGGATGTGATGAAAAGCAGCAAGTTCAGTCTGATGCGTCCTGCGCACGAAGACACAATGAGGGCTCGGACATCTGCGCGGTCACTTCGGAGATGATTTGAAACGAGCCAAACAAAAGGCGGTCCAAACACTCCAAAGAGTTTCAGCCGTATGGAGATCAACACGGATTTGTTTAAAGGGGCAGTGGTACATAAGATTGACCTTTTTTAGCTTTAAATCATGTCATAATAGTATTCCCTCATCAAAATATACCTGGAGTGTTGCCTTGATGCTTTCATTCATGCTTAAGAAATCCTCTAATCGCCATGGCAACCATTTAGTTGTGCAAAACACCTGGGTGGCCCTAGCCCCGCCTTCAAGGCGCAGCTCCTCCTCCAGCCTGCAGTTTCCAAATTTCTGCCTCACATTGCCGCCCTTCCCCACTCGGCTCCTTCAGACTAGCCAGGAGCAATTAGCATACACCTGGTGGAACTGAGCATCTGCTAAGCTCATTAACCAAGATACTTTTCAGCTAAGTGCTGGTAAAAATTTTGTTAAAGCAAAATTTTTACCAGCAAAAATAATAGAGGAGGCCATGTTGTGATGACTTCCTGAAGGCAAAGTTTCAGAAAGACCAAGAGTTTCTTAAAGAGACAGAGGCCCAATTTCAACACGTTGAATTAGGAAGTCAAATGTCACTCTGAAACATTGCCATCTTTAATAAATCAAAACACAAGACTTTAGCAAAGTATTCATTAGAAGGTATGGTGGGGGCGGAGTGATTGTTAGGGTATGTTTTGAAGCTGAAGAACCCGGGAGCCTTTCAGCCATTGAACAATGAAAGTGTTTAAAAGTCAAATATGACAGAAAAGTCTATATGTACCACATTTGAAGATAACATACGTTCTTCCTCCCTTAGTTTCCTTCCCCTCTTGATTCCAACCTCCATATCTTCCTTCCATTTAGTCCTCATCTTCCTTCCTTCTTCTTTTTCTTCACTTGCTTCATCTTGGGGCCTAAAACAAGATGAAGGCCCCAACTTGCCTACACATCCGTCACATATTCTTCCTTCCTCTTTGTTCCTACACCATTCCTTTTGTACTTCCTTCCTTCATTGGTCCTAGCTTTCTTCTCTACTTGTTACCTACCACCCCTCCTTTCTTGTATCCTTTCTTTGGTTCTCCTTCGTTTCCTCTTTCAGGTGAGTTTCTTATTTTTGCAGATATCTGGGGATAAAAATATTTGCATAAATTTATCAGGTAGGCACATGGCCATATTTTGTATTGCTTTTAAATCAAAGATTGAATTTAATTACTGCTAAAACCTTGATGTTTTTTTGTCCCGGTAAGTTTTTATACTTCAATATCTTGTCTCTTGTGATAGCTGCATTTACTTTGAATGCAGGCATCCAGTGTGGATTGTGAATTATGTTAGTGTGTTAACGTGCCACCAAAGCTGGATTTGAGTTGACCAGTTGCAGTACTAAGTTGCTTAAATTCACAAATGAGGTTGCTAACTGGCTACAGGAAGACAGAACAGCCACGAGAGGCGCCGTTACGCAACCACTTTCAGATAAAAGTGACCTTTATGCTTATTCGCCTGTAAACGTTCCCTTTCATTTAATATGTAACAGCACAATTAAAATGTTTACTCGTCAAGCGTTTCACCATTCCCAGGCCGCTGCCGTTTTTGTTTTCCATTTGTCTTCCGCACAAAAGCCACTAATTAAAGATCCCCTGATATAGCAATCATCAATACAGGCCGGCCTATAAAACAGAAAGCGGCACAAATGAATGATGATGGGCCCTTTTTAGGATCTTGCTCTCAAATGACATGAATCAATCAGCATACAAAGCAGGCTCGCGGGCCCCGCAACAATGAGGCCGATTGAGGCGAGCTGTGATTGTGAGTCGCTGAACAGCGTGAATCGGAGAAAGCAGGCGGCGCTCAGGGGATCCGGGGGGAAGCTGATCAGGCTTTCTTCGGAGAGGAGCGCTCCGTCGCCTGGGACCCCCAAAAAATGAAAAAAATCAGCCGGTTGTGTCACTGATGATGCTGGAAGTGGCTCTCAGTGGGATAACTTTCAAGTGATTGAGGAGGAAAATGAGATTTTTGTTTATTCATAAGCCAGGTGCAGATAACGGGGCCATTAATGACTGGGGGTTGATTACGAGTCACTTCTGCCGAGCACAGTGTGATGCGCCGCCATTTAATCAAGATTAAAAAGTTAATGGGTGCAGTTTCATGTTTGTTATGAGAGTCGAAATTTAGGTGATTGTTCAGCGATGCCCGTTTTTTGTTTTTTTTTGGTGAAATTTTATATTTATTGATTTTTTTTTGCCTACATGCTTTTCATTTATTTGTATTCGATTTGATATTTTTATTTTTTGCAATGTAACATCATTTCCCGTTTGAGAACTGGTGACATTATTGATCGAGGATGATTGATTTTGTTCAGGCAACACAGAACAGGAGCGTAAAGCCAAACAACAAACTTAAAGAAGACCAATGAAGACATTTTGAATATTTTTTTCACTTACCACCATATTGCGCCAATTGTTGCTTGTTTTGACCACTTGACTTTTTTCCCCCCACTGAGATCTTTTGACTAAAAATGAGGACCCAGAAGTGCTTACAAGCACTTTTTAATCCTGACATACAGAATTAAAAATGTCTGTGAAATCACAAAACAAGACAAAAAAATTCATCAGCTGTTTTCCTTGAGATACAGTGGACTCCCAGTGTTTGTGGTAGCTGGGGACCACAACTGCTTGGAAATGGCTGAAATCAACAAATACTTGAGAGCCCTTTTTAAAATTCTCATATTTGCCCATTTTAATACTTCAATCACCAAATATACATTATTACACTCAATGGAAACTGTCTTTGCACTACTGCAAAAGCCAACATCCAAAGTCTTTCTTGTGTTTGGAGATATAGTCAGTCCAGTCGGTGCAAAGGAAAAAAAATTATGGCACCTCTGGTTGACTTTAGCATGAATTAATGAGACGTTTATTTAACTGCTTCTTGCTAATTTGGCGCTAATTTCATTACCTGAAACTGACTGAAGTACCAAACTTTGGGTTTTTTCACATTTCCATCACCTTGTGAGTACAATTCAATCGCGTATTGAAAACAAGGAGCATAACCCCGGCTTTCCTCCACTGCTTGGTTCAGGCAACGCGGGCGGCAGCGGATTCCTGTTGCCAGGATCGGTGGGTGTCTCTAACGAGTCCGCCAGGCGCGCGCTCCGCCAGGACCCGCATGCAATCATTCTCCGCCAATATGCCGTAATGAAGTATGAAGGGTAATTGTTAAACAAGTGGCCTCGGTGGGGGTCGAGGGGGAATCTGCTCAAGATTGCACCTGACGTGCGTCAAGGCGGCGTGGCGTCAGCTCGCACTGAGACGCGCGCGCTCGCAAACGTTGGTAGATTAACCGCCATCTTCCTCTCCCCCTCCCCACCCCGTTAATGCAAATTCAAAGCCCAAGTGACATCTCCAACGGCGTAATGAGAAATTTAGCAGGAATATGAGGCTGATTATCAACTGCGAATTTGCCGTAATGCCAGTAATCAGAGGAGATGGCGGAGAGAGGGGAAGTGAAGGGAAGCCAACAACGAGCCGGAGCGCTAATTAAACTGTTCCTCCAATTTGTTTGCTGCCATCCCTCTGACATGATAATGCTGTGATGACCCAGACGATTCATTTCACCGAGGCTTCGGTCAAATAAAATTCAATTTGTGGTCAAGGCCAGCAGACGAACGAATAAACAAAAGCATGTGGTTTTTGTTTTTTTTTTGCTTTTAAAGAAACTCCGTGTCGGCTTTTTCAGTGACAGTTCCGTTGTCGCACCCAAGCTGGAATAACAATTCCCTCGTGATATTCTTGTCTGCTCAGGTGTCAAAGGGTTAATCACAAAATTAACTTATCATCTTCCTGGATGAAGTAATTAAGTAGCACAGGACAAACTCTTCATATAATTGAAGGTGAATAACGAGGCACGGGAGGGAGAAAGATCACATTTTGATAATTAGGAAACAGGCCAGCTAATAAAGCCAGTAGGAGAAATGTTGTTATGTCACTTATGGCATAGTTCTATCGCTGTGATATAAGAGCAGCCTCTGTAACGAGAAGCAAATTCTGTGTTTTTTTTTTACTTCCTTGCTCATAATAAACTACCTCCACGTTACTAAACCAGGCCAGAGGAGATTAATTAGCAACGTGGAAATGGAACGGACGACGCATTAGCCGTACAATAGCGGTTGTGCATTTGCATGCGGTCTTTTGTGTTACAGACGAGGCGTCCGGCTAAAGGTCAAACGCCACCCTATTTTTCTTGTCGCAACAGAAACTTATTTTTGTATTCAAAATGAGAGCTGACACAGCTAGTTGTGGGAAAATGGAAGCCCAGTGTGATACATAAAAATAATAATAATAATCAGCTGGATTCGTTTTTGTTATGTTTTCCAAACACTTGAGATGCTAATAATAATATTTCAATGCAAACATGTCCAAGTAGATGTTCAAATTTAGCTTAAAATAAAGAATGATAACCATTTTTTATGTAAAGCTAATAAAATATTGTCAAAATCGCATATTTTGGCTCCAGGTGTTGGGATCTTGGGTTGTTTTTGTGTTTTGATTTCATTCTGTGTTCCTCAGTCTCTTTCAGGCATCTGTTCATTCTTCAGTAATCAACCTCCCCATTTTGTATACAACTCATTCTCAGTTCCTCCTTGCTGGTTCCTCCTGTTTAATCTTGCTAAATCCCATTACTCCCCTGTTGCCCCTGGTTCCTGTGATTGTTTGTTTTTCTTCTTCTTTTGCTGTGCGAGCTTCTGCCACTCCTGCAGTGGGGTCCTTCTTTAAAATCACACGTCATGACAGTAGGTGGTGCTGTGTTGGCCCACCTTTGTTCAAATTGCAACACAAGTACCAAATTTGACTTGAAAGTCCAGTTTCAGCCCAATCAAATGAAAGGGTTAAATCAAGCCTATGTGAAACAAGCTAGCTGAGTTAAAGCCATTTATTTTAACTCAACATTGAAAGAGTTCATATGAATACCACACACATTTGCTTTGATCGCCAATTGGTTGCAGAACTCCCTCCAAAACTCTATGAATTGAGGTTTGAAATGATGGCAAGCCATAGAGGCCAAAAACTTCACAAGCCACCATCCTTCACAATTCTTTGGCAGAAAGGTTTATTGTTTTGTTTGCAAGGCTGAATCACCATGGAAAAGTTTAACATGAAATTAACAACACAACTCTAAAAAAACACACTCTAAGGCCTGGTCAGGAAACCGTTTGCGACACCTAAACTAAGTTGTTCACAGCACAAAAAGACGGCTAAAGTGACAAATAACAGCCTTACCAGGGTGAAGGAAAGGTTAATCACGCTGCGCTTCTCCTGCAGGAGATGATGTAAGTGTCTTACAGTGGGGCATGCAAATGAAGCAGACATAAAGCCCGGTCCAAAGTCAATATGAGACCTTCGAAGCTCAGCGTAGACGTACAAATGTCCGCTCAACAGGAATTCAATTTCCACCGCCGCCGTCAGTACTAATGTTAGTTTAATGTGCAGGACTGGAGCACCAGAGGTATTATTAGGAGCATAATGCATCCCGAAAAGACAGCATCTGTCTCCTCTGCATTTTCTGCATGGTGAGCACGTGAATACAGCAAATCAATGCGGAGAATAGCAATCATGAGAAACTGCTGGAGCATCGGTGAAAAGTGCGACACGCCAAGCGGCACTCTGTTTAACGGGACATCCACGGTCTGCTTAGGCTTTGCTCAATTTATCGACGGCTGCAAGAAATCAACAGCAGCAAGCAGCTTAGCTGCCCTCTCTTCACATAATAGACTCCATTCATAGCGGCCTTTTATACGGCACGCAGCGCGAGGTGACAAATGGACGTAATGTCTGCCAGGCTGCCTCTGAATTTATTTGACTTTCTTTTTGTCTTCTTCCTTTTACCCCCCTGCCCTCCCATTCTCCTTTCACTTGTGATCCTCTCAGCTGAATCCCGACACACTGAAGTATCCAGAGTAAATTTACTGTTTCTGCTGCTGTTTATAACCTTCAACCTGCCAAGAACAATCAGTGTATGCTCACCGCAACATTCGCTTCCTCTCTGGAAAAGCTTGATAACGATACAATGGGGAGAAAGAGGACTTTGAAAAGCTATTCTGAAATTACAGAATAATGTTTGTACTAAAAAGATAATGCAGCAACTTGGTGATCTTTTTTTTTTCATTCATGTTTATTTTTGTTTATTTCTCAGATGGTAAAATCGAAACTGCAGCGAAAAGTAACTGTATTCTCTCTAGCTGCATTTCCATTACAAATGTGCACAAATCTTTGTCAATATTCTGCCATTGTCGAAAATCGCAATTTTGAAATTGCGGCATTTCTATTAAATAAGAAATGAAATAAATGAGCTTGAATAAATTAGCGTGAATTAGCTTGTTCACACAATTCTTCTTCTTTTCCTTTCGCCTTTTTCCCTTTAGAGGTCGCCACAGCGAGTCATCCGTCTCCACGTAACCCTGTGCCCTCTTTCTATCCATCCATCAATCTCCTCTGTGGTCTTCCTCCAGGTCTCCTGCCTTACAGGTTCCATCCTCAGCATCCCTCTACCGATTCACTCTGTACATGTCCAAACCATCTCAGTCTGGCTTCTCTGACTTTATCTTCAATACGTCTGACATCAGCTGTTCCTCTGATGTATACATTTCTGATTTTATCCATCCGTATCATTCCCAAAGAGAACCTCAACATCTTCGTCCCTCATTCCTCCAGCTCTGCCTCCTGCCTCTTCATCATTGCCACCGTCTCTAAACCAAACAGCATTTCTGGTCTCGCCACCGTTTTGTACGCCTTTCCGTTCATTCTTGCTGATATGCTTTTATCACACATCACGCCTGACACTTTCCTCCTCCTGTCACTTCCTGTCATCATCTTCTTCAGCATTTTCGCCTGTAGTAACATCCGGCCGTTGATCACGTGCCTTGTGTGATGCGACAAACGCTTCGGTACAGCTGAAAAACCGCCTCGTCCCAACACAAAAACCTTTCATCAGAAAACTTGAGTTGTTTTCAAAATTGCCGCGTTTCCATTAAGCACATCTATTTTTGTAATTTCAATCTGAGCAATTTTATGCCCATTGTGACACAACCGAAACGCATGCACGTTTCTTGCTTTTCTGAGGTTCCAGCAAAGTACAATCACATACCACTTCTTGTTTATGCCATTATCTAATCGGACTTATAACTCTACAGTGAAAAGTGCAGCATTAATAACGAAAGCGTTTGTACTCGGGCATAAATAAATAGTTCAGTCGGAGAAGCCTCGTTGCTTTGATTTGTCATCGCGCTCCTAATGATGGGATGCTCCCTTTTGGAGAATAATTCAGCAGTTGTGGATCAGCAGCAGCAGATGATCTATACGGTTCAGGAAAAGGGGTTATTTATCGCCTTCATAATTAAATTTGGTATGTTGGCAGAGGGGCTGTCACGGTTTGATGCATCAAGTTCCACCGGCCTGAGCTGGGGAGGATAGAGGAAGCAGGAGCTGCTCAGTCTGGTCTGAGAAGGCGCGTCCATCTTTGGTAGACACAAACGCGTACTTTGATTTTTAACGAAAGAAGCCAGGAAAGACGATAAGTGATAATATATGTTTGGCATCACTATTTTTGTTTTAAGAAAAGCCATTATTTCTTAAGGTTGTACCTTTTTCACGACTAAATACATTTACAAAACAAGTCAAAGTTACATTTTCAGTTTGAAGGGACTTCATTGCTTTTAGCCGATGGTTTCTTAGACGCCATTTAAATGTAGATTATTGTTTCAGACACATTATTTGTTCCGCTACTCACAGTTAACTTTGTTTAAAGGCTAAACAATGACTTTAGATTAGATTCGTGAAAGAATGGGAATCGCCTTCCGTGTTTGTAGGTGTAAACCATTAAAAGTCATTTATTGATGTACTGTACACATTGATTGAGGGATAATGGTTTATAATGTATATGTGATAAACAAAGGAGAATAATACTACATCAGTTAAATGCCCAGTAAGCTTGTTTCTTTCAGGAAAGAGTGTCAGAATGATAGACGTTTATTTACACTTATTGATTAAATGCTGCTTTTTAGACAAAAGCAACACAAAGACGAGCATGATTGGACTCCGTTTATGTCGTCAAGGAGCCGCGCAAAAACACTAGTCCAGGTAATGAATATGAATGGGAGAAACCGGAGGACGAAGTAATTAAACGAGGCGCTCTTTAAGGTGTTTAGCCCTGGCTGGTCGCCACGTTGGCGCTCCTGCATTGCTTAGCGCTGTGAGTTGCCATGTCAACCATGTGGAGAGGGGGATAGAATGAGCCTATAGGACAGCAGACAGTCAATATCAGTGTTGAGCACAAAATGAACAAGGTATTTAATCCGCTCTCTGCAACAATACTTTCCTCCCCTCTGCTTCAGCCGGGATGCTGTGTAATTTACCGTCCACTGCCAGCCTCCAGGCAAAACCAGCGCCAGGTTTATTAAACCCAGCTATGTGTGTGTGTGTGTGTGTGTGTGTGTGTGTGTGTGTGTGTGTGTGTGTGTGTGTGTGTGTGTTTCACTGTACGTGAGGGAAACGGAACATGTGATCTGGAAGTGTATGATTTACGCCATAAACGACTTTTCTGAGACCTGGAGAAGTGACAGCTCTTGAGGCGCCTCGCTTTGACAATCGTCGCCTCTCTTCCCTGACAAATGCGATTAAACGCAACCATTATTGTAGAGAGTTGGGATTAGCGAGGTTTTTGACAAACTCTCGTCGGAAATGGGACACGTTGAGTCCCGGAGCCACGTTCCGGGAATGTTTATGTTAATCGACAGCGGTGGCGCGGCGCTACGCCGCTATACGGGACCGGAGCGCCTCTTCATCTCCAGCTGATTGCTGCCGTCAGCTTCTCAAGCAGAAAAGAGCTAGAGTCAACTGTAGATTTTTTTTTTCTTTTTCATTTTTTTAAATGGTTCTGTGCATGATTCATCATAATGGTTGCAACAGTTTAATAACCTGTCACCTGGATTGTGGCTGTTTGAAAGGTGACTGAATCTCCTTCAGGCTTTCGCTAAGGACTAAGGATATGTTCAGCAACCAACACATCTAACACATCTCATTTTTGTTGTTGTTCTTAAGAGGCAGTCTTACTTATTTTCCAGACCAATAGTGTAATTTTATAGCACAATCAAGTAACTATGTGACCTTTAATTGTTCGACAAATTCTCTATATATCAAATATGACATAAGACAAATTTGACTTTGTAATTTAACCCCTTGAAATTGGGTCTCTGTCTCTTTAAGAAATGTCTGCTCTCACCAGCATTTCACTGAGAAGTAGCTCATATAATGAGCTCAGCAGATGCTCAGGTCCACCAAGTGTTTGCTAATTGCTGCTGGCTAGTCTGAAGGAGCTGGGAGGAAGACTCGTGGGGAAGGGGCATTGTGAAACTGCAGCTCTGAGGAGGAGCTTCGTCTTTGGAGGCGGCGCTAGGTTCCCCCTGGTGTTTTGCACAGCTGAATGGTTGCCACGGGAGATTAGAGGATTTCTGAAACATGCATGAAATAATCAAGGCAACACTCCAGGAACGTTTTTGATGAGGGAATAACATTATGACATAATATAAAGCTCAAAAAAGTTATTTTACATAATAATGTCCCTTTATTATAATGTCTGTCCAGGGTCAGATTTGAGCTGCCCTTATATCTGAGTTAGTAATTAATAATTAAAGAAACAGTTAATCTCACTACATAACAAGTAATTGATGTCACTGTATCAGTAATGTAACTTTTACAGAACATAGATGCTAAAAAACCCCCATCAAAAGTACAATCTGTGCGCTATAAATCACAGAGCCTCTCTGAAATGTAAACCGACTTTGACCCGAATTTGAACTTTCTGTGAGCCGCTGTGGAGGTGATGGACTGTGGTGGGGGGAAAAAACAACTTCTGACATTCTGCTAACAAAGGGCAACTCTGCAGATCTGACATGGTGGGACCAGACAGTCCTGGTCTGTGCAGGACCAGAATTCGCACAACGTTGGTTTACTGATCCAAGGATCCTCAAGAAATACCAGACAAGTGTGTTTATCAAACAATCATTCGGGGTTATGTCATACACAAAGTCAATATTTGATACGCTTCCTTCCTGTTCAGCTTTTAAAAAGTTTTTTTTATTATTATTTGCTGTTCTTGAGGACTGACTCTCTCTAAGCCTTGTACAGCTGTAGTTGTGTCGAACATTGACACTGAAAACAAATAGGGCCGAGTTGAGGGCTGATCAGAATGTCAACCTGCTTTATCAGATTTGAACCAATTTTGATTTCTTTCTTTAAACAGTGGCATTTAAAATATTCATCAGCCCCAAACAATCTGCTTTGGAGGTAGTTGTGTTTTTATTTTATTTTCTATTATTATTATTATTATTGTTATTATTATTTTAATGATGTTCCTTAGCGGCCCCTTTTAAATTGTGGCCCCAGCCCATTTATTCTAACAATATCCAGACATATGAAGATCAACCTTCCACTGGCTCACTGGACTGGCATGTTTTCCTGTCTTTCCCAGTTTTTCTTTTAGAAATAAAACAACATATTTATACTCCAGGTTAAGACAAGATGAGTTCACCCTAAAGCTTTTTTGTTTGTTTGTTTTGTTTTTGGTTCTGGAGTGACTATTTTCCCTCCTCTGGATCAATTTCCTCAAATTAGAGGTTGAATTTTCAAACATTATACGAAGAATTAAAGTATTTGAACTACACTGTACATGAGGGATACCAATAAATGACAAAGAGATGGAAATAAATCCAGCGAATATTGTATTTTATTATTGTGTTTTTACCATATTCCTTCACTAGCAACATAATAATTCATGTTAGGTCTGTAATCTTTATATTTATCACATCTGCCTCTATCTGTCCAATTACAGTCCAATCCAGTATTATCTTGTCTGACGCCTGTAAAGTGAGCCTGACGTCCACCGACTGAGTGCAGAGTCAGCGCAGGAGGTTTTGCGTTCCTGTTTGTGTCGCTCTGTGGTTTCATCCATTTCCCCTCCTCACCTGGCTGCTGGCCTGCGAGCGGCCGGCCTCGGATGGTTAATTATCTCTCGTCGGATTCTTGATCACATTCCCCCGGGTCCGACGGCCAAATGTTCTGTCAGAGGCAGCATATTGAACTTCCTCCCGGCCCATCGGGGGCGTCCAAACCGCCTGGCTAATAACAATTCATGCAGCTGCCAATCTGGCCGGCCTGGCTCATCAATATTCCTGTCCGCAGCCTAGCATCAATAAAGAGACATTAGGGCACATAACAAACATCACTTTCTGGGTTTGATGTCTTAAACGGCAAGAACAGATGAGCCATTTCAGTGGCGATGGTGGGCCGGCTCTCAGCAAGGTTAAACTCGCGAGGCAAAGGGAGAAAATCGACGTGTTACATGTGGAGGACGCACATCTGCCTAATGTTTAGTTGGCATACAAGAAGCCAAGCGGTTTACTCAAAAATAAAACTCGATCAAAATACCGTCATTGAAACCTCCTTAAAGCAGCAGTTTGTAACTTTTACAAAAATATATTTTTTCCATATAAACTCCCATCATGTCATGACCTCTGTGAAAAAAAAATAAATAAATCAAGCTCCATCTTCTCCCAGAGTTGCTATGGCTGTCTGAAGAAATGCACCGCTCCCGGCCAAAACCAACCAATCAGAGTCAAGGAAGAGGAAGGTCTTAGTGCTGTCAATCAAGCTTTTGCACAAGTTGCTAATTGCAGAGAAACAACTTGCCATTCCAGAAAAATTGTTTTTCCACCATCAATGACGAACATGCTAACTAGCCTTAGCATTCGTGTCAGACAATGTTGTGGTGAACCAGCTGTAGCGTGGCAGAGAGCAAGGGGGAGGATGTGACCGGTGTGTATACGAGGATGATTGACAGCGCTAAGACCCTCCTCCTGCCTCTGATTGGTTGTTTCTCACTAAGTGGTGCATTTCTGCAGTTTGTAATGGGAACACTGGGATAAGGCAGAGGAACTCAATTTTATGTTACTTTCACAGAGTATCTGTCTCATATTACACTTTCACAACATAAAGATAATTTTAACAAATATGTAAACAACTTTTTTTTTAATGGATGTTGCATCCTGCAGCTTTAAGGTGACATTTAGCTTCACAATTTTGATAGACGTCGCTTACATTGGCTACACTGTAAAACCAAGAACAACTAAAAATGTAGTCATCTTTTAAAGACTGAGCTCCTCTGTGGAAGATAACTGGTAAAATACCAAAGTATAAAACTATACTAAAGAAAACAAAGGAAGAAGATGAGCAGGTCGGAATCGAGAAGTTTTTTTTATGGTTTTGCTTTGTTTTTTACCCAACACTGATCTGAGTCATTGAAGAACAGGCTTTTGCTGAAACAAAGTAGTATTGATATTTGTTGTATCAATCTTCCAGACCAATCAGGTCTTCTGGTTCTGGTCTGCTCTGCAGAACCAAACATGGAAAAGCAGCATTCAGCTTCTATGCACCACACATCTGGAACAAACTTCCAGAAAACTGCAAAACAGCAGAAACACCGAGTCCCTTTAAACCAAATCGAAAAACCCACCAGTTTAGAGCTGCCTTTGATTCATAATAACTGGAACATCGATCAAGATATTTGTGTATCTTTGGATGATTTTGACAAAGAGGAATGTTTATTGATTGTATCACAGCTGTTAACTGTTTTATCTGTTACTCTGAACTGCCTTGTTTCTGCGCAATACAAGCAAACTTGACCTGATAAACTGAATGCCACGCGCCTTTCATTGGGATCCCGTTGGTTTATGATTGAGTCCTATCTAACTCACTCACCGATGACGTTCAGCTCCACAGCTCATTATTTTTCTAATCAGTAACAGACATTTTCTTGCAGCTGGAGATCCTGCCATCGGCCCTCTCTCCCACGGCTGCGGGAACAAGCCCATGTCATACTGTTCTTGCGCGGTGTCCAACAGCTAAAGTGGGACTAACAAGAGATTCACAGTGGGCCGGGCCCCTCCTTTGATATCTGCTGCAGTAGGAGGGCCCTGCGAGGACTTCCCAGGAGGTTTCCACTTGAGTTTGCTCTGGCGAAGAATAAAATGTTATGGTCAGGGAGAATGTCTTGTTCTTGTTCTTCCTGAGGAAAAGAACAATTTGCTCTGTTCTCGCAGAGTATGTGCTGACCTTAAATAAGCTGCTCCTGCTTCTTGATTGCCTATCACTGAAACCTCTGTGTACAGGTCAGGTCGAAACTCTTCATACCCCTCGTAATTTACGTATTTTTTGTTGTTTTTTTTTTTTTCATAATTTAAGGAAAAACGTTTGCAAAACTCAGTGGGCTTTTCACATTTCCCCAGATCTTTGACGTATACATATCAGCTCTCTGCAACTCGCAAACAAATTTGGTTGAAATTCACGACGCACGCTTGGAGAACGGCTATCCAGCGAGGCGCGTTAAGGCTCAAAGGCCGTGGCAATCATGCCGAACAGCAGGGGGCACCGCTTCGTTAAGAAGAACCGTCGACGGGACGGAGGGGGGTGGCGCCGCTGGAACCCGCGACCCCACGGCGCAGGCCGGGGTTATTATCTGCAATTACCCTGATTACTGAACCCTTCATCGGAATGACTAAGGTGAAATGAACGTATTCCTCGAGTCTCTATTAAACAGACGTTCTTCAAACAGTCTCAGAACAATCTGTGAATGCAGTCGACTGTGGTTAAGACCCAGCACACCCATGATATGCTTTGCTGTTCTTTGTTCTACTAAAGCTTATTTCACTAAAATAGAGCAAAAACCTCTGTGCGTTTTAATATAAGCAATTATATCGTCCCAGTTATGCCATCTCTGAAAGTCAAATCCCCAAATACGTAGTTATTGCTAATTCTCTCTGCGTCCTCAGACTAATATTCCTGCTAGGGAGCTCCACATCCAGTGATCAATCATATCACCTCTCTGAACTCGCCGCGCAATTTATTAAGTGCTGAACAAATGGGCCGGAGCAAGCGAGCGTCTGTTCCCAGGGACGGGGAATGTAAATTTGAGCAGAGTAACAAATTAGTTGGACATTGCTCTCCTTTTTTCCCTGCTTGCATACTTAAAAAAAAAAGAAGCTGATTCTGATGCAAAAAAAAAAAACTAACTAAATTCCCAACAATAACAAAGCAGAAAGGAAATTTTGAGAGAGGAATTTGAAGTTAATGACCAACAGGAGTTGTTGTTTAAACCAATCGTTTAAACCGTTGTAGGGTTTATTGATTTCTGTATTTTAAATTTCAAAAGCAAACGAATACATTATTTATTTATTTGATTTGTTACGCACACTGATGATTTTTATCATTTTAAATTTTATTGATTGTCGTACAACTGAAAACAAAAAGGATATCGTCCGGCCTAAGAAGCCGGCTCTTCAGAATACTGCTGTATCCGAGCAAACCTACGGGAAGTTGGGTGGAAGGAAAAACTGCAGTACAAAAAAATACAAACATAACCTGGTATGTCAAGAATGTAGATGACATGAGTTTCACTTTTTGATTTGCTGATATAAACTGACTTTTTGATGATATTTCAGCCGCTAAATGTTTGCGTTGCACAGATGGTACAAACACACAGCTGCAGGGAAAGAGATGAAACGGTTGTATTACCGTCGTCCCAACGAAACAGGATGGGGAGCTGCTCCTGTCTTCTAAGTGCAAATATCTATCTAGAATGTTCAGAGACAATTTTGGCTAAAATAAAATAAATTGCAAACATTTCAGGATGGACGCTTTACACGCTGAGTTTAATGTATTGATCCCAAGTACGTTACCTTCATGAAGAAGATCCATCTGTACTTAAGCACTGAGGACATTTTGTCCCTCTGACTCATGAGGGAGAGACAGAGAGCTGTGGGGAGGAGGTCAGGGTCAGAGTGGAGGTGAAGGTGGAGGCTCGGGGTGGGAGGTGGATTGCTGATTGCTCATTTCTATGAAGCCCGCTGGAAATCACATTTTTTTATATATATAATTCATTAATGGAAAGTTAAAGATCACATTTCTAGAAGAAATCCTTCTGAAACCTGTTTTAGAACGACTACATGTAACAATGTTACACTTTGACTCATTTTTACCTTCAGTTAATTGAATTCATACAAACTAATTTAAGTTTTATTCTCCAAATGTTCTTCTTGCAAATCTTTATCAGTTTCTATCTGACAAATTTTCCAATTGTGCATTTTTTTTCTTCATGTATGCCATCGTTACATTTGTTCAGAAGTGTATATATTCACCAATTATTGATAATTAAACCAAAAACAAAACACTTAAACGTCATGTATCGATGTACGTTCATGTATCGATTCTTTAGAAAAAGTGAACACAAAAAAGATGCCATCATTTTATAATGTTAGAAAAAAAAAGGTGCAATAACAGTGTATTAGAAACTGGATTTTAGATGTAGAAAGGACGTGTGCTGCAGGAGGATTTAAGGTGAATTTAAATTCTCCACAAGCTGCCAGAAAAGTATGCTATTTGATTCAAGACTAAATATCAAAAAGTCAAATTAAAACACCACAAAAATATGCTTTTTAATCAACTAAGTATAATTTAGTTGATTTTAATCAACTAAGTATAAAATATTTATTTATTTGCAAATTCTATGTCTAGGTGTTGCTAAAGAGAGAACAACTAAAACCTGAAAAAAAGAGAGTCATTTATTCCATATACTTGAACTGACTAGTGGGTCAGCTCCTCTGTGTATTTAGTGCAAATTGCTTTGTGAATTCAGTGCAGAAATAAATCAAAAAGTAGGAACAATCCAGCTGAAGAAAAAAAAAACCCCATCCTTTTCCTGCATATTCAGTGGCTATTAATCATTTTTACAATATTCGCTGCACCAATATGTAATAAAAAAGATATAATGTTCAAATGTAATGTAAAAATTTGTGTCATCAGTCCAGACACGTTACAACAAATAGCACCTTTTTGGGAAGCAGTCTGTGGCGTCAT
This sequence comes from Alfaro cultratus, assembly GCA_903066825.1. Classification (NCBI taxonomy): domain Eukaryota; kingdom Metazoa; phylum Chordata; class Actinopteri; order Cyprinodontiformes; family Poeciliidae; genus Alfaro; species Alfaro cultratus. The sequence continues at coordinate 32,588 of CAEFZX010027120.1, forward strand.
TCAGAAATAACTACTGCAGTTTAATTGCAGACAAGCGCGCGGTTCATCTGTTTTTTCCTCCACCTGTGCGCGTCGTGGGTGAAATGGCCTCTTTCAACCCAGACATCACAGCGACACACACAGTCCGACCCGTTCGTGAACTTCCTGGTATCTTTGGCAAACAGACATGAGCCCAAAGAGTTGCGGAAATATTTGAAATTCCTCCCCGGCGAGATTCCATCGATTCAACACGAGAATTATTTATCCATTTCTTTTTCGGTTTCAGACTTTCACCTTTTTATCTGGTCATTAAAAATGCATGCAGTGTTGTTCCATGATTAGTTTAACACACGGTGCCTTTGACCTTCTGTCGCTTAATTATCATAAACCTATGTAGAGGAAAGCGCATCATCGGCTCCTCTTTTGTGCCACTGTAATTGCATTCTTAATGTTATGTGGTGAGGAATACTGATACAGTCGAGTAGAGCCGGTTTAGCCGGGGTTAGGATGGGAGCAATGACAGTCTAACTTAAAACAAAGTCTGAATATATATAACATTTAGAAGTCAAGGTAAATGTTGCATTTTGTCAAATCAGACAGGAGATTAACCTCAAGCAGACAGAGAACATGGTAAACCAAGTCTAGAAAACAAGAAGAAACATTCATGCTCATGGCTACATGCTAGCATGTAGCTAACACATGGCCACCAACATGGCTACATGTTGGATAAAATCCAGCAGGAGTGAGTGTGGGAGTGACATAATTATGTTACAACTTTAAATTTACGCTAAAATGCTAACTAATGCTAATATGTTAGCGCGGTGGGAAAGAGGAGTTAAATACGGTTGTTTCCCAGCCAAAATGGGAGACTTGACATGTCTGTGATACTGAGATCTACTCTAATGTTTCTATTTCAGAATCTTGCAAGATTCTTTCAAAATAGTTTCTGTCAGACTTTGTGGCGACTAATTTTTGCCGATTTCAAATTCAAAGTAGCTTTCCTAGCTCTCCTGCCACTAATGGTCAATACTTTTGTTAATATTAGGGGCGGAGAAATGTTAAGCTGCGTACACGAGACAGCGGTGGTAATAGATTGCTTTCTTTTTGTAAAACAAAGACCAAATAAGTTGGAATCAGTATTTACACCTGTCACTAGACAACCATATTAGCAATTAGCATGGTTAGCATTTAAAAAACAGCAGGCCGTGTGTCTGTTCCATGGAAAATGACTCCTGGTTGTGTAAAAAGTCGGTTTTTCTACCCAATTTGGTAACAATAACATCAAATGACTAAACTGGTTTTCCCTTTTGCAGACCAACTCAGATCAATTCTGGGTCCAGGTCTCAACAACATGTTCTGTCAAGATTTGTTTATCAAATCTCTTCCAATAAATCATCCAGTAATGCTATATGCAGAACTAAGTACCATGGTAACTCTTTATGCTTTTGTTTGTTCTTTTCACCTGATTTTTAGTTTCACTCCCTTATGTCAGGGATTTCATCGTCAAGGCAACTCTAAACAGCTGGGTTTTAGCCTTGATTTGAACAAACTCAGGTTTGTGGTGCATAAAAACTGAATGTGTCTTCGTCATGTTTGGCTCTGACTCTGGGGATGAAGAGTAGACTTGGCTCAGAAGCCTAAATCCTTACGACCACGTTTACACTCCTTCCGTTTGTTCATCTTTCCTCATTTTTTTGTCTTACCTTCTGGTATTTATTCCTTCTTTCTCTACTTTCATGTGTCTTTGTGCCTTATGTCTACCTTATCTTCATTTAATTATATCTATATATATCTATTATTCTGTTACGCTTTTGTTTGTCCCAAATTCCTTGGATTCGTTAAGAGACAGTCGTCTTTTCTTTTCGCTCACATTTTTCCGGGGAACTGGAGAGTGTTGCTCGCGGCGATCATCTGTAAATCCCATGTGACCTTCTCAAGGTTACGACTCTAAAGATAACAAGATCATGGTGTGGTAGTCAAAACAGAGATAAGAAATATACATTTAATAATCAAGTATTGATTTTTTTTAATCTCATTTTCATGGTGGACTTCCCAGAAGAGTTAAAACCGGAATAAGTTGAACACTGGAAAGTATTTGTAGAGCTGGCTTCAATAAATTCTTAAATTCAAAATACTAAAGATACATATTTAGTTGGTATTTAATGGTTTGATTACGCAACTAATCAATGTGATATTTACATGGGAATTGCATATTGATTGGCATATTGAATTGCATATTGAAATTAAAGTTAGAAGTTGGGTTTTCTAAAGGTCTTTGGGAGTTACTGATAAATAACTTATTGACTTTTATGATAACAAAGATCAATTTCACAATGACTGAGAAGCTCTCAACCTTTTCTTTATTTACACTAACTGGCATTTCTGGTCATTTGGAAATGAACCAGTTGACAGATGAAACCTTTATGTGGGAACAAGACTGTAATCAAACACAAGGACAGGGTGGAATTACACCCTGGCTCCCCTTCCTGCTGAGATCTCGTCTCTCCCTGAATGACGGATGTCAGGATGGGTGACCTGTCCGATCAACACCATCGCAAGCACACACACACTCACACACACGGTGTGTATGAGCTGTGATAAGCCATATTCCCTCATGTTTGGTAAGTTTAAATAAATGTGTGATGAAAGTAAATGAAAAGATAAAATTAGACAAATAAAAACAGGAGATACTACTTTTTCTTCTTCTTGCAGTGAACAAAAAAAAAGATGATAATTTCAAGGCTGAAAAACATTTCATTTTATTTTTATTTTTTCAGCTTTTCCGGCCACATTGTATCCAGGGAACGAAGCGAGTCTAAACATAGCTCCAAAAATAAACAACTGGCTTAATTAACTCTGACTGCTGAAACCCTATAAATGGACCAAATAAAGATAATGAATATATTTGTTTTGTGGATTTAATCCCTCTATTACTTACAGTGAAAGAGACCACAGTCTGTTTAACCTTTCACTCTTTCTTTGTGTTGTTTTGTTTGTTTTATGCATGTATGGCAACGGACAACACAGTTAAATGCATTTCCGCCATGAAGATTATGATTAAAAGAAACAAAGAACAAAGAATTTGGGAAGACAATTGAAGATGTAGAAAATGTTTAGAAAACGGTTCAGATCCAGGTTTAGTCCATGTGGGAGACCAAGGTACCATTTAAAACCATTTTTTATACTTTCCATCGCCTAAAACGCACAATTTATTTCCATCTCATTTACGAGTTTCTAAAGACTCATGGAGCTACAATAGTGAAACCTAAATAAACGTTTATGACGAGATTGATAACCGTAGCGTGTTTAATCTCTGTTTTAATATGACTTGTTGATATTTGTGGTTCCAGTTAACTGATTTTGAAATTTGTTGTAAAAGTTCAATTTGTAGTGTTTCTGTTCCCCACCTGACACCCTGTCTGTGAATATCTGAGAACATCATGCTGGACAAGATGCATGACACAGAAGGAAGACGTAGCAGCCAATACAGTCTTTCTTTCTATGTAAACGCCATTGTAAGGACTGAGGAACTCATACTGTAAAAAAAACAAAACCTGATTCAGTCGATGGAAAAAAAATGATTTTGAAACAAAGTTTTGCTTGTTTCAAAATCGGTTTTAAGTTACGCATCTTACAGTTTTATAAGATGCACACATACAATTGTGCTATTTTCAAGCAGAAAAGAACAACAGATCAGATTAAAAACATTCTGATTGTTGTTTATATAGATAAAGAAAGAGGTTTTTTACAGAAACGTAGAGACTGTAAATCAGGAGTGGGCACTCCTGGTCCTCGAGGGCCGGTGTCCTGCAACTTTTAGATGTATCGCTACTTTAACACACCTGAGTCAAATAATGAGGTCATTAGCAGGACTCTGGAGAACCTGACTGCACTTGGGAGGTGAT